>JALLBH010000500.1:0-18728 GCA_036940005.1 Skeletonema menzelii
AATACCTAATACCTAGGTATTTTTTCGGTGGGTACGGACTAGGTATACAGCCCTGATAGGACTCTTGGTTTTTGGCTGGCTTTTCAACGTTCATCATTTTCTTGTCGTGAGTCCCGATAAATACCTTTCATTCACCCAAATTCCAAATTACGCGAAATCGAATTCGTTCAATCAATCAAAAGCTTTCTCTCTCTCTCTCTTCTATCTTCTCTAGAGAGAGACATACTGCAAAGTTTTCATATCATTAATCACCCAGAGCATGGCATCCGCAGCCATCACAAGCACAAGCTGCTACTCAACTCCACTGACCATAGTTTCATGGAACATAGCAGAAGCTGCTCCATCATTTACCGCCCCATCATTTTCCAGACGAGCTAAAGAAGCACCTCGCTTGATTCGAGAGTGCATACTTCGTAATCAACCACCGCCTGACATTATCGCGCTTCAGGAGTCACCATTTCCATCATTTGGAACAGACATCTTTGAAGAACAAGGGTACGTGAGTGTCGGAGGAACGACACTGTCACATTGTGGATATGTAGATTTGATGCTAAAGAAACAACTTGCGGAGCAGTCTAGACCAATTTTGCTGGACAGTAATCTATCCTCAGTTGCCTGTCGGATTGTATTGCCAAATAAAACTACAATATCTGTTTCTTCGAGCCATTTGGCACCATTCAAACACGGCGCGAGTACGAGATTTCGACAGTGCCAACATCTAAGGGAAAGCTTGCTCCAGGAAAGCGACAACATGATTTTATTGGGTGACTACAACATGCGACAAAGTGAAGATACGTCGATTGAGAACATACTTGGGATTGATGCTTGGAAAGCAGCTGGATCAAATTATAGAAGCAAGTTCACATGGGATAGTTTTGCAAATAAATATCATGAAGATGGATTTTCGTTCCGTGCTAGATTTGATAGGTGCTATGTTGGAGGTGAGAATATACGTGTCAATCGATTTGGTTTGATCGGGAACAAGGTTGTTGAAGGTGGCTCGACAAAGGATTTCCTTAGCGACCACTATGGGATGGTTATAGGTTTGGATGTCGATAAGGCATCCTGATTATAGCATATCGATTCATATTGAAGCATATAATATTGAAGTCAACGTAAAAGTACGCAGCATTTTTCAGTTATCAGCCAGTTACCTTGCCTCTTTTTGCCATTGCATCGACCAACTTTGGCCACCATCGCGTTTCGATTACTTCATTCATGAAGCAATTGTACGCCCAGCCGTCGCTCCTTAGTGGTGTCTTGTTAGAGTCGAAATCTTTCGGGAATGGAAATCCCAGGCTACAATGCCCTTCGATTTTTGATGATACATGTTGCTTACATCTATCCTTCCAACCATTTGTATTATGTTCCACTTTTGACTTGGTATGTAACATTGTTGCCTCTGTTTCCTCGTCAACTAAATGATCGTGCGGTTCCTTGTACCGAGGCAGCCAAGTCTCGCCAGCACTTTTGAATTCTTCCTCTGACAATTGAGACAATATAGTAATGGTAGAATAATGAACGTAGTGCAGCTTGACGTAGTCAGCACGGTACATTTGTTTCCTGCGATGGCTAAGATCATTATTTCTTGGGAAGTTCTCCCAATTACAATTGTAGGTGTGAAGGAAGGTTTCATCTTCCGTTACTGTTGGGGTGAAGGTCATCTTACTCGTAATACTTTTCTCCGGATCACTGGAGTAGAGCAAGATTGTTTCGGTGAGATTACGCGTGAAAAGGCAGTAGTATATACATGCAACAGGTCAAGAGCAGTCGACGCAAGTAAAAGTAATCGACCATCAGATCACTTACTCTAACAAATCAAATCTGGGTTTGGCAGGCGATGACTTGAACACAGCCACTTTAACTCCATCTTCATCAAACTTATCTGCCACCTCGCCCATACTATTGAAATCTCCCATTGGCACCAGGTATTCATCAGTATCAAAACTTCCCAGCCATCTTGCATGGGCTCCAAATCGCAACCGGCAAGAACTCTCAGCTGCATACTGAGAACTGCGTTCGCCTTCGTTTCCATCTCGATTGCTACAAATTTTACATGGCCAGTCAACACGTGTTACCTGACTCTTATCAAAGAGGCCTATCACATCTGCCAATGAATCTTCATTTGTAAATGCACCGCTGTTGTCATACACGTAAATGTGATCGAACCCCGAAAGCAGATTAAATTCTAGCCATTCTTGGAGGCGACGTTTTCCATCGCCAACTTGCGCTCTATTGCCACGAGTGCGGAAGGTTGTAGCCGCCCAAGTGCAAGCTATGACTTTGTGTATTTTAGGAGCAGCTTCAGGTAGAATATCAATTGTGTTCTTAATTTTTGGTTCCGGGGGAATAACGAGCGCATTCAGATCTTCGCCCTTTGGTATCACATGAGTAAAAAGACTGGGCATACACACAGGCTAAAAGAAGAGAGGTTGAGTTTGAAGGTAAGCATATATTTGAATCAAACACAGAAGATGTAACACCCCTTCATATCACTCACTATATTTTCCCATCTCCCGCTCTCGTCAATCTTTGGCAGTACATGATCTTTTCCAAACTCATTGTCTGCCACAAACAGCTTCTCAATTTCCCCTTTGAAATTGTAACGTGGTTGCAAGAACTCTTTCGGTGGCGTATAACGAGGTGGCGTACGGATTGGGATCAAATCCACATACAGAGTGGAGTAGTCGTCTACTACCGTGTCTCCTGATCTCACTTGTTCATGAAATTCTGGCGGAACTGGACATTTGAAAAGGAGCTGAGATTGCCAGATCATGTGATTGTCAAATCCTTCCGCGGTTGCACTTCGTAAATATCCCTTGCGCTTAGTGTGGTAATCGTAATCAACCTCAAATGCCGATAACGAATACCCAACAATAGATAGCTTGCCTGTATTTGAATCAAACTGTTTGAATCTACATATCATACGTGTTTCCATTCCATCTGGATCGGCGTCTTCATGTGATGCCAATCTATACCTCGGTTCATCGTCTGCTGATTCATTGTCGACATTGACCTTCTTCACCGGTACATGCTGGAACAGCGCGCTTTGAGGTCTCATGAAATAATTCTTCTTGTAATCGATGTGAATGTAGTTCTTGTGCTCAGCTACTCCCTTCGGTAGCTTTTCATCATGATTCAACGGCCGTTGTCCATTAAAACACCTTCGTCGATTTTGTGCGATGAATACGACATTCTTTCCGTCAGCACTAGGAAAGACGTCGTGAATCCACGGCAAAAATGGATCTATGTCCACTGGAGGTGTGTCAATAGGCCATTGAGCTTGTATATTTTTGCATGATTTAACGTTCGGAAACTCCACTGGAATGAGGGAAGATTTCGTGGTAGGACCTGGACGAATTGGCAGCGGCTTTGCCTTCCACGTAGTTTGATTCACAGGTTCACAATACGCTGTCAACACGGGCATTTCTGCGGTTCGACCACCCCCTTCACTTTTGGTGGCATCACTGTTTGAAGTTGTATCATACTCACGGTCTCCATATTTGGCTGCCGATAGTACTGAACTTACAATATCTTCTGCTTCGCGAGAGTCCCTCAGACCTACCAACTTTCCTTTTTCTTCCTTTGGTTGGTCAATCGTAATTTCATCACGAGATACATCTTTGATAAATGATCCCGATAGGATAGGTTCTAATTCAACTCCCCATTCCTCTGTCGGGTCGCTGCTCTGTGGAGGGTCATTCGTTTCTACAGCATAGAGATTATCACCCTTCAAGCAATAATTCAAGTTTTGCATTATAGCCTCTGTCTTTGACAATTTCTTGACCTTCATTACCCAAGCAATCCTGTCGTCGCAGTTGAAGTCCATACCTCGAAACATACATGATCCGCAAAAATCATGTATTGTTGCTTGCTTCTTCTCTAACGGTTGAGACTTTACATCTTCTTTGACACTGTTTCGTAGCTGTGATGAAGACGCAGCCGACTCATCACTATTATTTTCTTGCTTCTTTCCTCCGTCAAAGGCGACCATGACGAAGGAGAGAAATAGTAGATATAAGACAGCTATCGACGCAAGGATACATGTTAGACTGATTCGTCTCTTTTTCTTGGCGTGAACATTGCGCCCATTGTCGAGAGCTCGTGGTCCACCCATACTGTTTTATGCTATGTCGATGACAGTTTACTCAATTACGCTGTATGTCCATTCGTCCATTATCTGATATCAATGCCAACCTGCAACCGACAACCGACAACCACCTGTACTCTATTATGATATATGTGAGAACGGCGGCTTTCTAAACAGGGTGTAATACATAAGCAGAGTGTAACTAAAAAAGTACCGACACTAATAATAATTAGTGGTTGAAGAATACCTTGTGTCAGAAGAATACCCTGTGTACAGGCCAATGTCGGCTTGGTGTCTAACCGGAGGGGGTGGTACTTATGATAACTTTGAATGGTAGTAGAACTATCTACCTACATACCTTTTCTACATCGAAATCAACCATTTTCATTTTTCCAATTTCCGGATTTCCGAGGAGACACGCCACCACTACGATATCTAAAACCGCACCAAACGAATACCTACACGTTCTACTTACGATAGGAAGTGCTCGATCACGGTTGGCCTCAATCTCCACCATGAAGCTTCCTTTTCCGCTACTATTGCTATCGGTGGTAACCACAATACACGGTTTTCAAGTGCGGTCTGTTGCAAGGCTATCGAATCCGCGCTTTGGATCGACGTTAACACAGAAAACTAGTAGGGCAACAACGTCTCATCGCTCGGTAGCAAATCAGTCTATTCAAGAAGACGATGCAAGTATATCGTCATGGAATCGTCTTGTCTCTTCTCTCCCAAGACTTTCACGCAATGGAACTCCCGATGAACTTGACATGAAGATATTATCCACTTGTATTCCAACCATGCTCAATCTAATGGTGGTCCCAATTGTCAATGCAGTTGACACCTTTTACGTTGGAAGGCTGCGAGATCCTCTTGCACTAGCTGCTCAGAGTGCAGCGAATCAATGCTTCTTTACAGTATACTTCTTGGCTGCTTTCCTACCGACGATCACAGCACCTGTTGTTGCTAGGGCGATTGGAGAGAAGAAGTGGGATGAGGCAAGAGATCGAGTGTGTGAGAGCATGTTCCTTTGCAACGTTCTTGGTGGGATAGGTTCGCTCATATTAATTGCTTTTCCAGAGCAAGTGCTCAGATTGGTGTTGCCGAAATCGGGAACGACTGTCATGGCCTATGCTGTTCCATATTTGAGACTCAGAGCTTTTGGAATGCTACCTGCCCTGCTCTCGTCTTGTGGCTTCGCTGCATACAATGGAATGCTGAACACAGTGACCCCGCTAAAGGTTACATTGACAACAAATCTCATCAATATGATCCTGGATCCATTGTTCATTTTCGGGATTGGAAGGGGAGCGTCTTCTACTCCAAGTTCCTTGATTATATCTAGTCTGCAAACTGGATTTGGTGCAGCCGGCGCAGCAGCTGCCACTAGCGTGTCTGAGATCATCTCTTCTTTGATATATGTGAGGCTTTTGATTCGTAGAAAACTGGTTCAATTGAAGAGACTGCTAAAACCTCCATCGCTGAAAGCATTGATTCCATTGATTCAAGGAGGACTTGCAATTCTTCTGCGTCAAGCAACGCTGAACGTGGCATTTGTTTGTGCAGCTAGGAGAGCACAAGCATTAGATCCCAGTGGAGTTTCAGCGGCAGCATACGGTATTACAATGCAAATTTACTCATTAGGTGTGGTCGCACACCTGGGTATCCAAGCAACAGCTGCGTCGATGGTCTCATCAGCCAGAGCAACGGGAGGAGACAGTGCTGGTCGAGAGACGGCAGATAGAATATTTGGATATGGATGTCTTCTTGGAATGGTGCTAGCAGTGGGGCAGTACTTCTTATTGCCAACAATCACGCCGCTTTTTTCGCCTCTTCCGGAAGTGATTGAAGCTGTCAAGGGTCCTGCAGCTATCTCTTCTTTCATTCATCTTGTGAACGGGCTGGTGTTCGCTGGTGAAGGAACTCTGCTGGGTCTGGGGGCATTTAAAGACCTTGCTATTATAACAGCCATGGGTGTCTTATGCATGATATCTTGTTTGATATCCCCACTGGGAAAGTCTCTGAATGGGATTCTTCTTTCACTTGCTGCGTTCAATCTCTTCCAGGGCTTGGCTGTTACGTTACATCATGTACGAGTCTCACCTTTGAGACGTAAGGGTTTTCGAGGAAGATAAAAGATGTGAAATTTTAGCTCGCAATGAAGAATAATGATGTATGCATATGATATTGTAAGTTAATAACAATTCATTAGCTATGAAGTCAATCTTACGTCTAGCAATCCACGCTCGGGATCAATGGTAATTACTTCAATCAGAAGCTTCTCCCCACCCTTCAGAGTTCCCTTTACTCCTCGGCATCGTGCTACTGCTCCCGTTCCAAGGATTACAACTTCATTGTTATGACCAGAGCTAACTGCTTTGAGCTTCCTCGCACCAGTCGATGATATATGCCGAGCAACTTTGTGTAAAGCACCCCTTTGCTTGTTATTTGTTGAACCATCTCGTTTTTTTGTTGATCTAAGATTTGCAACCGTGTCGCTTGCACGAGACGCGAGTTTCGACGCCTCTTTGCACTCCTCCAAGGACAAAGGCTTGCCATGTCCACAGAGAACGGCTACTGCCTGTCTTTGGCACATACCATCTATATACCTTCTCAATGGAGCAGTGCTGAGACGACCTCCACGGTCAGCTCCGCTACCCGCAGCCCGTGGGACCGGTTTCTTCTTCTGTTTCATTAAATCAGCGATAGCGACTGCGTACAAATCTAACGAAGAATCTACCAGTCGATGACCTCTTGATCGTTGAAATGAGCCACCTACACCATCATCCCTGGCTACGTTTCCGGCTGCTCTGAGCTCTTTAGAGATAAGCTCTTTCGTCGCGAGGCGCTTCTCTCGTTTTTGCGCTGCCTCGCTGCGTTCTTGACGGCGTTGGCTCCACAGAGACAAGTTGCGCTCGGCAATAGTTATAATTGCTCTCGTGTTGGTCAGTGACTTGGGGACGCTTTGACTGTCGCTTTCTAATAAGTTGGTAGCATCGTCAAACGAGAGTGCTGTTGGACTTCCTATGATTGTTCGCTCGAGCCCAGCTTCGATCAACTTTCCGTCTCTCTCATCTATGTATGCCCACACTGTTACGCATTCGTTGTACGAGTCACCATCTGTGGACAGTGCTAACGCTGAAAGTGCTTTCGGCGGAAGCAGATGGAGTGGACCAAATGGTAAGTCATATCTCGATTGACCTCGACGCTCTGCAGCTTGTCGGAGTGTTTTGAATTGCGATTCATTATCGTCAAAATATATGTTGGAGACGTCAGCAATATGAATTAGTACTTCCCATTTGGATGCTGGCGTTACCTTTCTTCCCGTTGACGACCGCAGCCGGATCCCAATGGAATCATCTCGAAATGTAGCGCGTTTGGCATCGACACAAACACATGGCAGCGTTGACAGGTCCACTCTTCCATCGACAATATAGGGTTTGCCTTCTTTGCTCTTCTTCCGTGCAGAGGCGATCTCTACTTGGCGTTTTTGTCTATAACTCACTAATTTTTGCGCTGCATCTATCACTTCAGCCGACCATGGTTCAATAACTTTGGCCTTTTTGTTTTTGTTTTCCACATCATTCTGCGACCATCTACCTAGCTGTATCAATGCTCTTGTCGCACCATCAGCGGTTAGAGGCAAGTTCATACTCGACAGCGCCTCTCTCACATCCAATTCAAGTGAGTTTTCCTCGTCATCATTATTAGATCTGTCATTTTTCCAAACATCTCCCATGGCTAAACACTCCATGCGATGTGCAATTCGTTCATCTGCAGCAGTCATTACTGGACTTGAGTTCGCAACATCTTTTGGCTGTTTCGTTGTTGCTGCGAATTTTCTCCCTTCCGTTCCTGCTCTCACACTGGGGTCTTGGGCAATCCACCCACCATTGACAAACGTGGCTGATTCACATACACCATCTTCTAAGATTGAGCTACACTCTACGAATTGACACGATCTACGTTTGAACCTTCCACCAGAAGTTGCATCTTCCGTCAGAACAGTAGCAGCTATTACTCGTCTGATGAGTTGCTCATCGTCACCTTCACGACAAAAATCTGTATACAAGTAATCCATAGCAAGTGCTGAATCAACCATCCTTGACGATCGATCCTCTCCAACTTTGACAAGATTGCGTAACAGCTCTTCGAGATGATTGAATTGTGGATATTTTGCAGCTATTTTTGGTATTTGTTTCTTTGTGAGTGCTTGATGATGACGATTTGTCGGAGGACGTGATCTATTGGCAAGCCGTCCATTATAAAGATTTTGCATTGCATCTTCCGTCGTTAATATGTTGCTTTGTAATGATTTGATAGCTTCTTTGTATTGACTTTCTAGAGTCTTTACCAGTTCGTCGGTGGTAGAAATTTGAAAGCTTTTATAGAAATCAGACCATAAGAAAGTAATCGATCCAATATCCACCACTTTATTCTCCGCAAACAGTCCATCAGCGTCCATGATAAGAACTTGTAAAAGTGGTGGCTTGGCATCATCAGCGTTAGATGATGATGGAAGTTTGAGTCCTTTAACCAGACAGAGTTTCCAAGTTCCTTTGTTATATAACTCGGCAGGAAGTGGTCTCTCAGAGAGATCACCATGGTGTAGAGTTACAAGACGACCTGCAAAACCAAATTTTTTGAGGATCTGCTGAATACCACCACTATCAGTCCCGTATTCATTCGATGCAAACAGAGTTGATGTATGAAATTGATGATCCAATCTCCCTTTAATCTGACTCTTGATCTGACACTGAAACGCTGTCGCAGATAATGAAACGAGGCATACAAGTAATAACAGAGATAATGTCATATTCGCATGTGAGTTGCTTTTGTAGATACAGACAGCTGTTCCCTTGAACTTGATACAGCGCCATTGCCATTGTTCATCGTCTCAACAATTATTTTTTGTAAGGTGGTGAGTTGTGGCATGACGGCGAGTGGATGGCGAGCGGAGAAAGACTCGAGATACCCATCTCAATTTGAGACACGTCATTCAAAAGTGACAACATGATTGATTGATGGGAACAACAGGAACAACATCACTGACGAAAAAGAACAAAGCAAAAGCGTTGAGTATGGTAGATAATCTATGGGTAGGTTGTCGGCACATTGATTCCATGTCGGAAGACAATAACTTGGCTACTGCTTTTGTGGTAGGGAATAATCATCTTATTGGTAACCTCATTAATTCATTTCAATAAACTATGAGCCAAACAACACAGAAGTCGACCCCAGCGGGCCGCCTGAAGAGACCTACGGAAGAAGAAGCGATGGAGCTATCAACAATCATGTCTACGCCTCCTTCCTCTGGTGATTTCCTTACACCTATCCTCCGGAGTCAACTGGAGGAAAAGAATCGACATAGAAGTGAGGAGGCTCGACGTCAGACTTCGTTGCCCAATAGACAGCGACTTCTGCAGCCGCTGACAACATCACCACTTCTTGTGTCTCCAGAGATTGGCCAGATGTCCTTTAACCAACCGGCATGTCTCCCATCTTTCCCCAAGATAAAGATTGGTCCTCCTTATGAATCATCCCTGCCTTCACAAAAGACTTCAGTTCATCAGAAGCAGCAATTCTCTCTTCGCCCACGGAGTTCATGTGTCTCACGAACGAGTCCTGCCATCAAACAATCACCTTCTCTCTTGACAAAACATTTCAGACATGATGGGCTCGGCCCTTTCTTCTGCAATTTGCCGGAGTCTATTCTAGCAAAGATTGTCAAGTTTATCGACTACCGGGAACGCCACCCGAAGTTATACCTGATTTCACACGGTATGACAGACATTCTCACTAGACCAGACTTTTTCTTGGATCTGAAACACATTCATCACAATGGTGACACTTCTATCAATTTCAACGAGTTCTTATTCGTCGTTGGAGGCAAATATCCAACGAAGGCAAGTGATTTACACGATGACAGTAATGTGGAGAGGCTTCCTCGTCGCATGCCTTTCAAAAAGAATAATCTCGGCATAATGGGCTACGACCTAAAAAAGCAAGTCTGGATGAGATTTGGTGGAGATCCGTTGCAAAAGCAGGCTTCAGCAGCAGCACAAAGTGGAATTACGGACAACAACAACAACTTGGACGATCTTCATCCCTTATCACCTTTTGGAATTGTAGAAGCCAAGCCGCTTTATGTCGGTCACCCCCATTACTCCTTAATGTTCTTTGGAGGGACACATCAGACAGGGCAACCATCGAATCGTGTGATTGCCTATTCTTTCCTGACGGCGCGATGGGAAAGTTTCCCAGATATGATGAGAGCACGTCACGGAGAAGATTTTGTTGTTGCAAGAGTTGGAGGATCAGAAACGTCAGATGAATACAACAACTCGTGCAATGATTCCATTGTCTTGATTAGCTGTGACTTGGAGTTTTGCGACTGTTTGCGATGCAATCCACAGCCTACATCAGATACCCCAAATGCTAACATTGATATGATCTCTTTTGCCGATAACGAGCTCGATGAAGTATCAAGCAAATTGAGGATGAAAAGAGATAATTTTAGAAAAGTTGAAATACTGGATTTAAAGACTCAACAATGGACAAGAAGTCAATCGAGAGCGCCATTCTGTCCACCTGATGATGGCGGAGTGGCAGTAGTCCAAGGACGGTATGTCTACTTGCCAGGCACCTGCCCCCCACCTCCAATGTCAGCAGATTGGAATCAGGAAGATGTTGGTGAATCAGCGGCAGAGGTTGTCACGCCCTTGTCTCAATCAGAGACGAATTCTTATGCGGGATCTGCATCGATCGGTGATACGATGCATTCTACCACTTCTATTGAATACGATCAGCTTTCTGCGACGGTTCCTATGGATATTGAGCAAGAAAGTATTGATGTGGAGTTGACGCCACAGGGCCTTCTTTATCGATCGCTGCACTATAGACCAGGCCTTGTATATGATGCCTGGACGGATAGTTGGTCGGCTCTTCCTTCTAGGCAGTTTGTGACAACATCGTCTCCAACAACATGTACCTTCCGAGATAGTGTCCTTGTGCTTGGAGGGTATCGATCAAGTTCTGAGAATGCTCTTTCGTGCTATCGCCATCGAGAAGAGGAGGCTATTCTAGACTACGAAGATCATCTTGACTATGCATGGTATTACAATCATGACTTTCATGCATCCAAAACAAGTGATGATAAGACATTTGAAGATTCTGGGAAGTGGCAATTTGGAGGAGGCACGACAAGCATGGGCCACAGGCAAACATGGGCTTTGGATAGTGACCTTGCAAGTGCTATTGCGGCAGCTGCAGCTATAAATAATGACACTGACAGTCAGATGCCCAACAGAGCGCCAGCTCCTGTTCGTGGAGCATCTGCAACAACTTTTCAAGGTAGACTAACTGTGCTCGGTGGTCTTTCCACCTTTTCGCGTACGTTTTACGACATCGAAAGAAAGAATATCTATTGTTGGTACCATGAAACCCGCGAGTGGCGCAGAGCCTCTATGCAGCTTCCTGTCCCAGCGCTATTGGATGGTTATGCGTTCAGTGTGCACATTTGACCGTACGATTTTGTGTAAACTGTGTAGTCACATCATATGATGTGAGATGTACAACTACATGTAGAGATTCATAATTCTCAAGCTTACACGACATTAATACCTAGCCTTTCAAGCTCCTCTCTCACACCACTCGCAGCATCAACCTGCAAATTGTTCTCTGGTACTGATGCCTGGTACTCTTGTTCATGGATCCATAGCTGAGCAATCATCTTGGTATCCAACGCAACTTCCCCCTTGTGTAGCGTTCTCGGGTCGGGCTTGCCATCTTTGAATGCCGGAAAGAAGACGAGGGCCGTACCACTCTTCGGTCGCACTGTGAGCTGGTCTTCGTTCTCTTTAGTTGAAGAACCCCTCTTCTTTCTTTTGCTAGACTCATTGACAACAGGCTTTAGGTCGCGAAAGACAGTGCCCCCACCCCGATCATCTTCCAGGTCATTGAGATAAACTAATAATGTTGCCAAACGCTGCCCTCCATTACGTAGCTGAGCCGACGGGATTTCATCATAATGCCAAGAGAATTCTTCTCCAGTCCGATACCTGACCAATTGTGGTTCTTCCATTTGTTTCAGATCTACATTCAAAAGTGCTTGAGCTTTTGCTAGCAAACAAGTCATAGATTCGTATTTGCAAAACCACGTTGTAGATGTACGACGAGAGAGGGAGAGAGATGAAGAGAATGTAGGTGACGACAACTGTACAGCGTCTCCACTTCCCCCGCCATTGCTGCCTTCATTCGATTCGATCATTGACTTGTATTTTTCCACATCTGCTTCACTAAAAAAGTTTTCAACACTCAAAACTGGGGGATCTTGATGCAGTAGCTTCAACTTCCACCTACTGGAACCATTTTCCTCGTGAATTGACTGCCCGTTTTCATCAAAGATATCAAGATTTACACCGATATGATGCTGAATTGCTTCAGCCACCTTTTCTTTCTTAAATTCATCGCTATCTGTGGCTGGAATGCGCAACACATCTGATGCCAGCGGAGGGAATATATCATCCTCAGTCGGTATAGGCAATCCAAATCTATCTAATTTTGGAGTTGAGGAAGATTGTTCAGGTGGTTTATCCACTTGCATATCGCTTAATACGCTAGATTTTGATTTTGACTTTTTGTTTGTCTTCTTCTTTGGTGCTTTTTTCGCTGGAACACCAAACCCTCCTCCTGCAAAACAAACAGTTGTGCGCAGCCTGCTCATCACTGATTGCGGTGGCACAAACGCTGTCACGCAGGAAGCGGACAGCAACAGAAGGAGAAGGCAATTCATCAGGAATAGGTTTGTACAGACGTCTTCAATAGCAACTACTACTCCTTTTGCTCGGTAGAGTGGTGGAGATAGGTGGTATACATAAGTGGAGATGATGTTGTATGATGTTTGTGCTACAGTGCGCGCGTGCGGCGGCCGCCACTCAATGAAAGTTGCTTGGGGGGGAGATTTTACTCTATGACTAGTAAGTCACTGTGACAGAGGCTGTTTCCTCCTTGTAAATAGTTCCTACGTAGAGAAAACGGCATTTGAGTTGCTTTGTGCACATCAACGTAGGAATCGTTTAAAATTGACAGAGAAGCCCTTGCAACTTGCACTCGCGTTCCGCCAAAGAGCTTCTCAAAAACTCCTCAAAACACCAAGTGTTGCCAATACTTAAGTAGAAGGAGACTCATCGCAAGAAGCGCCATTGTTCATGACGATGAGTTCATTTCGACACCCTCTTCTCATCTTCACTGCAGCGGTGGGTGTACTTTCCGCGTCCGCTCATGACAACAGCAAGTTGGACTGGCTTGTCGGTACCTGGAATCTCTGCAACGGTAGACAATCTCGTTTGGTCAACACCGTTGATAGCCGCTTAGTTGGAAGCAACAATAACCCACAGTGCTCAGATTACTGGAAAATGCACATTTCAAGTCTCGACGACGATCCAGACACATTTGTTAACTTTAAACTCGAAGCTCCATTTGATGCTCCATGTGAGCTCTTTGGAATACCCCCATCGGCGTGTGAGAACGATTCTACTTGGCTCAACATGACATTCGTCGGTACGTTGAGTTTAAACCCTAGGATGCAGTCAAGTATCAACTTCTTGGGTAAGAGATCCGCATACAAAGATGCCATCAGTGGAGAATGGGTGCCCATCACAACAACTCTGGACGGTGAACTTACATCCCTGATTGTAGATGTAACAAATCAAAAAGAAATTTATGTGGATTGGTTAGCTTCGGGAAGACGTTGGAGCTATAATGAAGATGAAGTCGGTCAGCAGCATGATATTCTATCTGTGAGAAGTTGGATGATGGTGAAGGATTTGAAATATTGTGATACCTGCTCAACAACTGCAACTGCATCGAAGTCAAGTAAGAAGCTTACCTAATATGTGGTCTTGAGCGGGTTCAGATTAGCTGATCTCGACTTTCTATTGCATGAAATTTAATTTACGTATTAAAGTTTATGGATTTGCTCATTGTCTCATGACTCGATTATAAAGGTAGAACTTGCGAAAAAGTTAACAGAGAAAAAGCGCAAACTGTGAGTATTGTAGAATAGAGGGGAAGCAAAGACGAAGAAAGGAGTTTTGAAGGAAGTACTATTGCGACTGTTGCAAAGGAAATAGATAGAGGTAGTCAATGACATTTACATTATCTTCAATTAAATGCTAAATCTCTCTGTTGAGTTTAGACAAAGCGTCCCTCTGCTGTGTCTTTAACTCTCATAACAAAATGCATTGAATGTGGAAATATTTAAGCTTTCACACTGCCAGGAGTGTAACTATCGGCATATGCTTGAATTGCATCAGCTCCTAAACGATGGCAGAAATCACCAAATGCCTCAAACTCCTGCCTCTGTTGAATGAACATTGCCAAAATTGGCTCCATAGTCTCCTCCAGCTTATCGGTATCCATCTTAGACATGAATGGGTATGCTGTGCGGGTAAGCACTGGACTTCCACCCAACCAAACTTGATAAGACTTAGCTCCATCGCCAACGAAAGCCAATTCGGCCATGTATGGTCTAGCGCATCCATTAGGACATCCTGTCATACGCATGAGGATTTCTTCATCATCAAGGTTCATCTTAGTCAACAATGCTCTCATACGCTCAATGTAGGAAGGCATGATGCGCTCGGCTTCAGTCTGTGCGAGCCCACAGAGAGGAAGGGCAGGACATGCCATCGACAATCTTGCGTTGGGATCTACTTCCTCGATAGGTTTGATGCCATGCTCTCGCAACACTTGCTCAATTCCTTCCTTATCCTTTGGATCAATATCTCTGAAAATGATACTCTGTGTAGGACTCAAAATAGAGTGCAGGTTGTACTTGTCCACAAGAACCCTCAACGCCGACTTGAGACGGAAGTCCCCTTCATCCTTAACACGGCCATTATCAATGTGTTGTCCATAGAACAACTTTCCGTCTCCTTGCTCGAACCATCCCATCCAATCGTTGTATTTCCAGTCAGCCATGGCACGCCAGGGTTGGATTTCCACGCCGGCGTAACTCTCTACCAACTTGGTAAATTTCTCAATTCCAAGGGTGTGCACAAGGTACTTCATACGGGCGTTCGCCCTGACATCACGATTGCCATGGTCACGCTGAGCAGCCAAGATAGCCTTCATGACCTCCCAAATATGTTCCTTTGGTACGAATCCCATGTGGTCGGCAGCACGTGCAAAAGTACTTTCCTTGTTGTGGAGCCTTCCCATTCCTCCACCAACCATCACATTGAACCCTTCCAATTCTCCAGAGTCGTTGGTGATAACAACAACGCCAATATCATTGGTGTAAATATCTAATGAGTTGTCTCCGGGGACAGTAACACCAATCTTGAACTTACGGGGAAGATACTGATCTCCGTACACGGGTTCTGTGGCGTCCTTGAGAATGATTCCACGGCCATTGTCGTACAACATTTTCTCGTCAATGTTATGATGTTCCACTTCCTTTGCCCAGGTTTCAACTGATGCAGCTTTCTCTCCGTCGAGCCAAATTTCAGAAAAAGCAGTACTCAAGGGACGGAACAATTGACCAAAACACTTCGAATACTCCCTGGCATACTCATATTCTGGACTGACAAAAGGCGCAGGAGTCGTCATAACGTTACGACTTACGTCACCACAAGCCCCAACAGTGGATGAGCCAATATTCATGATGGAGGCGATGACAGTCTTGAGACTTCCCTTGAGGATGCCGTGCATCTGGAAACACTGGCGTGTAGTGGCGCGTAGGTCGCCCTGACCGTGCTTAAGACTGAGGTCATCCAGCAAACGGTAGAGATCGGGAGGGAGCTCGCCAGCAGGCTGCTTGAGGCGGAGCATGAACTGGTAGTCCTTTGGTCCTTTCTTCTCACGATTGTTCTGTTGGTAGGAGCCGTGGTATTTGAGGATCTGGTAAGCATCCTTTGATATGCCAATTTCTTCCGTGGCGAGCTGATCATTTAGTGGATCGCGAAGGTAGTTTGATTCGATCTTGAGCTTTTCAATCTTGGGGAGCGCCTTGGCTGGGGCCTCCATTTGAACAAAAAGTTTGCTGCTGGACTGGCGAGGACCAACAACGGAGGAAGGTGTGAAAGCAGCGGTGGACCCGATGAGGGCTAAACACGCGAGGCCGTGGGGTGAAAACTTCATGGTGATTCTATTACTTCTCTTTTTTTCTTCTTAATGGCAACGGCTTTACTAAAATGATTGTTATGGTAGGCAACGAATGGTCAAAAATGATGTTGATAAGGAAGAAGATAATGCTCTGCCAAGTCTGCAATTGTAAAGGAATCTAGCTGCCATCAGATGAAAAAGCGCGGAAGGTGCTTTCCTCGGCTGTGACGCGCGAGGATATCCAAAGTTTAACCCCCTATTCTTCTTCTGTTGCTTTTTTAGGGGGGTGATCCAAAAAGATAGGAGTACATATTCTAAAATATGAAACATTTTTTCAAAATAAAGAGGTATGCATGTTGGGCTGCTATATTCAAAGTGTCACCCCTAGAAAGATCTTTTGGTAGGCCAGACGACACGACTCGACTGAACGAAGAAAGTACCATACCTACAAGCTCCTACAAGGAATCTGGATCCGGAACGCGGAGGCAGAAAATAAGCAAGATACACCTACCTACCTACCTACCTACCTACTAAGTACCTTGGGCGGGGTGGACAACGCTTGAGCGAGGTTCTATTGTCAAGTAATCTGTACTTATCACGATTATGACGTTTATGTGTCCAGCAAGAACTGAGAGAGTAAATTCTCAATCTTTTAGGAATGATTCCTTCCAGCCTCTCAATAGATCCATATTCACACCAGATCCTCCACAAACTTCTACAACAATGACACTGTCCTCATTATCTTTCAGCTGATCCAACAACTTGGTACGAAGCCTATCTGAATATAAAGGTGCGAGAGAGGCTCCACAAGCAGGCTCTACAAGCATGCGATGATCGGATGAAAATTGAACACAACCCAGAACGGCCTCGCTATCCGTGCAAACATAGGAATCGACATCATCACCACTGTTGCTGATCTCTCCTCGATCACGATGGCGTTTAGAGCGCTGAATCACAGCTGGTGTCACCGAGGTTGCCCCCAATGACGTGGCAATAGAATTGATTCCGTCCAAGCGAACGATTGATCCATCATCTGAATTGAACGAGGCAGCAAATGAAGCAGCACCTTCCGTTTCACAAGCGATGACTTTTGTCCCTCGGACCAGTTTTGATCTAATTTCACTAGGACCATGATAGTTCCTTTCAATACCTTCCAATATACCACACAATAAACCACCGCCACCCACACTAGCTAGAACTGCGCCAATCTTCATATTATTTGTTTGTTGCGTCGTTTGGTCAAAGCTTTGTTCCAATAACTGAGTGATTATTTCATCAATAACTGTCGAGTGTCCTGTCCAAAGCAGCCTGCAAAAATGTTACCAAAGGTGTATTAGCTAAAAACGAAGACTGAAAAAGTGAGCACCAACTTGTCGCGAGATGTATCTTACGGATTGTCATAAGGAGATACATAAACAGCTCCCCCTCCACTCTTCTTTGCATCATCAACCCATTGTCTGGCCAACGCGTCTGCCTCGTTCCAGTTTTTTCCATGAATTGTAACCTCAGCACCCAAAGAGCGCAACTTTTCTACCACCAGTGGCTTCGTTGTCTCTGGAACGATCACCGACACATCCATTTGTGGAATGTTACGCGCAACGGTCGTGACAGCGAGACCAGCATTCCCGCCGCTAGATGAGATTACTTTCATTCTATCTGTTGTGTCACCGCTGTTAGATGCGCTGTTATGCATCTTTTGTACTGTTGTGCATAGATGAGCCATGCCTCGGTCTTTGAAAGAGCCGCTGGGTTGAAGTAGATCAAGTTTCAAGTAGACCGGGTGAGGATGACATAAGCGAGATAGAGGCGCAGAGTGAATAAGAGGAGTTGTAGAAAAGAGGTTCAGCGACCGCGCTTCGTTTGCAACACAAGTCGGTGGAGAGGCATCGAATTTTGATGAAGGTGATTCTTGCTTCAAGTTTGGAGGTTGGGGCAGATCAGCTCTCATTTTTGACACAATATCTTGAAAGTTCGGTTTGCCGTTAGAGAGGCTACATACAGATGATGGGAGGACGAGGCCAGCGACTAGCAGGAAGGCGATGGAGGTGGCAGGGTGTAATGCCATCGTCAAGTAGTAGATACAAAATGAAAAATCTGGAATCTAATTGGAAAGCTCTGCAGCGGCAGCTTCTTTGTCGTTCGCGGACTTTTTTCCATCTCGCGTGCGATGAGTAGATACATAAATTAATAGATTGGGCGCGCAGCGGCGGGTCAAGCTTCTTGATGCTTTCATGCATCATCATCGTACTTGCAACTCTATCTATCTATTCCCTGTAGATAAGTCCTACCTATGCCTACTCTCTTGCTTCACTACATAGTTGTAATAAATATATATGTCACACAGTCTCAAGTTCAAGTAATGTTCTAATCATCCAGGCTCGTCAAGGCATTCTTGCGTTGACGAGAGAGAGTTGTACCAGCGGCCGCCTTAGACCTTTGAGCTTCCCTCTGCTCCTCTGGGCTCATTAAGGTATTCTTGCGTTGACGAGAGAGCTGTGTACTAGCGGCCGCCTTAGCCCTTTGAGCTTCC
>JALLBH010000501.1:0-18733 GCA_036940005.1 Skeletonema menzelii
ATAGGAATGCCGTCATGTTGTGACGGGGGTTCGATCTTGTTGGGTGATCGGCTTTATTTCGGCTTCGGCGGCAAAAAGACAAAAAAATGGTTTTGCCCAGCCGAAGGGGTCGGCGGTCAGGCTTATGTATCTATTTTACAGCTATGCAAACTGAGACTCCGCCCCACAATACGTCCAGCAATAAAGCTCCAAGCAAACTAAGTAATTACCACTCTCTCACCAAACAACAAGCATCATGTCGAAAGTAAATACAGCACCAATCAAGTGGGCACAAAGATCAGACTCTCTGTACATCACGATCGCTCTGCCAGGTAAGCGAAGTTCATTTATCTGATCATGTCTCGTCTTTGGTTTTGTGCACGTTTGTCTTTGGCGCCTTTGATGTACGACACCCTCAAACATCCATTGTTCTCTCTAACAACTCAATTAAATAATACTGCGCCCGCGTAGACGTCAAGGAAGCCTCCGTGGACCTAGCCGACGAAACACTCAAATTCAAGGGAAAATCCGAATCCAAAGAGTACGAAGTCGACATTGCCTTCTTCAAACCAGTAGATGCCAAGGGATCCACCTACAATGTTTTGCCCCGATCGGTGGTAATGCACGTTATGAAAAAAGATAAGGAGGAGGACGAATTTTGGCCGCGTCTTTTGAAGGATAAGGCTTTGGAGAAGAATCAGGTCAAAATTGATTGGGATAGATATGTAGATGAAGATGAGGAAGAGGAGGGATTTGATACTTCGGCGGTAAGTTTATATTACATTTTGTTGGAGTATATTTGGCTGTTTCGATTCGGTGTTATTGGGCTTCCGTTGTGCTGCCATTAGGTTTGGACTCTCCACTAATAATGAAATATTCACAACCTCATGAATTATTATCTTTCTCTCACAGCTCGACGGTGGAATGGACATGGGTTCAATGATGGGAGGCGGTGGTGGAATGCCTGGAGGAATGGACATGGCTTCAATGATGCAAGGAATGGGTGGTATGGGTGGTATGCCCGGCATGGGAGGTGCAGGAGGACCCGGGGGCATGGATATGGAAGCACTAATGAAACAGATGGGTCAAATGGGTGGAGGCGCAGATCCTATGGGTGGAGAGCCAGACTCAGATGATGACGATGATGATGATGACGACGATGATGATTTACCTGAGTTGGAGGAAAGCTAAGTGCCGAGGGGATATCATTATGTTGTGATGTGATGAAGAAGAAACACAAACAAAAGGAGTTTTGAGTTTTGGTCTCAGTCGACATCACGTCGATAAAAAATATCATCGGAACAGGGTTTGTAGTTGGGGTTCTGAAAGCAACGTGCAAAATAATATGGAAGCGACAATCCCGGAACACTGCATCGTCATAACGAATAAAATGAAAAAGTTTGCATAAATACTCCTATCATTTTCTGTACAAATTTTGTATCACTAATGTATTACTTCATAATTGGATTATCACAGTTTCAGTTGAGTTCTGGTATGCATAATGATTGTGTGGCATTGACATTATTTATTATCCGTCCATTTCCATCTTCTCATCGTCATTGACAAGATCTTGACTTCTACTGACTTCTTCTGTGGTTGCCTGTTTCTCCTCCTTCCTACTCCGAATTTCAGCCTCTATTCTCGACCTACGAATTATCTCCTCAATTTTGGAATCAACAGCGTCATAACAGCATCCTGCAGCGTTACCACCTCTCCCAGAAATTGTTGTTGGGACAGAGTGAAAGTGATGTTGAGAATTATTCCTTCTTCCAAAGACTGCTTGATACATTGCTCGTTGTAGAGAACCTTCAGATATGCTGCCGTCGCTATTGCTATTGATGCTAGAATTGTCATCAATACTCATTTCATTGTCAATTTCCGATGTGTTTTGTTGAGTTACATCAGGTGGATCAGGTTTTGTCGATGATGATATAAATTGTGTTGTTTCATCACTGGCCATTCTTTTCGATTGTATTGTCCCTTCTCGCAGCTCATTATCATCATTTTGACATCTTGGTAGCTTTGCATATCTTCTATCATCTCCATCCGAGGAGTTGCCAATAGAGCCATCATCATTTTCTTCCTTCTTTCGTTTGCAAAGTGAATGAGCAGGTGGATCTGGCGGTTTCAAACTAAGTGTCCCGAAAAGATCATCCGGCGAAGCACGTCGTCGCTTATTTACATGATTGATATCGTTATAGTCATTGATTTGACCAAACGTTATATCTTCAGGAGGATCGACAGGTCTACGCTTTTTACTATGCTTGTTTTGCTGATAGCTGTCGCTGTTTACATCTTGACGTTTTTCGTCGAGTAAAATATGTGCACGAAAAACCGATGGCGATGACATCATAAGCTAGAATAATATTCCGTCCCCCGAATCTTTTGTTGTCGACAGCACTTGGCAGTGTGCCTTTAATGATGACAATATTCTTGCTTCTTGCTCTAGCTTGCTGTCATGTTTTTGGTTGCGAAAAGAGTGTCGAGTCGAATAATTCGATCTTCTTCGAAGATGATAGGTAGGTACCTATGTACCTATGTACCTATGCCTAAAAGTACCACTTACTTATGTAGGTACGATAGGTGAAAGAGGTGTCAAGAGTCAAGAAGAGGAGGTTTAGCGCCTGGATCTTTAACGTAGGAATTAGTATTGTATCAGTCGGCCTTTGAACACACGCGTTCGTTCGCGGGAAAGCTCCCTTCTTTTTATCCCACGAAAAAGTTGAGCAGAAAGCAGAACAATCCCCTGCATACACTTTCATTTCCATGTTGACGTAAATCTTCACCTTGTTGCTTCGGCTTCAGACCACGTCAACAACAGTAGTAGAAAGCCTCTTGATCATCTACCTGCTATTGTATATCATTAAAAAATAACAATACCATCCTCCGATGTTTTTCCTCCGACCTCAAGGCCGTCATGAGCGCGTGTCGCAAGAGGATTCCGAAGCTGCCGCCAATAATTCTTCTTCTTCCGATGACAATAATCAGCCGATAAGACAGAGCGATCTTCAATCAGCACTTGCTGCTGCTGGAATTGAGAGTATTCATCAGTCATCACCAGCTGCTGCGGATTCTTCATTGTCACCGTCTGATGACAATCCATCTAATACGGCGGCAGATCCATCAAGCAGTGATAATAATAACTCTGTCACCTCCCCTGCGGCTCCATCAGCCACATCTCCTGCATCAGAGTCGACAACTCTATCGGCATCAGAACAACACTACCCACAGCATCATCCCGCCATGATTCGTACCTCACCCACTTGCACCCTCCTCCTCTTCTTCTTTCTTCTCCGTCTCTGGATCGAGGCCATCATTGAAAAAGATGTCGGGCTAATCTTCATCAGTCTCATGGGGACAACCTGGTGTTATCGATGGTATGTAATACGACGAGAGGCAGAACGGGAATGGTTGGAATCCGCCAACGATAATGAATTATACGTCGAAGGAGGTACAACTGCTGCACGTACATCGAATGGCGGTAGAAGTGGAGCTGATGCCGCAGTGGACTTTGATCCAGATTTAGGTTTAATGTCATTCCAGGCACAACTTGCCATGGCCATATTGGAAAGTCAACGTCAAATGTTTGAAAATGGTGGGTATGGAGGGAATGATCACCCATCTTCGGAGAATGGACCGGGAGTTACCAATGAGGCGAAACAATCGTGGACTAGGTATGAATGGGGCAAGTGTGATGAGACTACAGAGAAGTTACGTGCTGTGATACATAAGTCGGATAGTAAGACGAAAATTGGTGGGAATGGGGGGGATGATTATGGGAGTGTGAGTGTGGTGGATGCGGATCATCCAGATGTCCAATCAGTATCAGTGTCATCATCGCAGCACCCAACAGAGATGAATGAGGATGATGCGTCTTCGTCATCACTCTCCAAATTAGAAGAAGGGGGGCTACTTGTAAAAAGTTTGGATGATGAAGAACCATCATGTTCAATATGTCTATGTGAATATGAAAATGGTGAAACAGTGACAAAATTACCCTGCAATCACATTTACCATGAGTCATGTATAGGTTCTTGGACACAAAGTCATGTGCGTTGTCCACTGTGCAATTATGATCTAATGACAGGATTCGAGCAGCCCGAATCAGTTAGAAATCAACAAAATAATGAAGCGGAGCATCTAGCGTTTCGGAATATGGCGTTGAGTGCGTTAGGTGGACGGAGGATCCGAGCAAGAACATCACGGCGAAGTGGTGGGGGGAATAGGCGTGCTGCTGGGTATGCCTCGGCGTTGGCGGCTGCAGAGGACTCGATTGTGTAAAAGATGGAGTTTTGAGAATGTAATCAAAATGTTGTCGTGTTGTAAAGAGATATGTGGGGAGAAAAGAAAACAACAACATTGTACTACTAACAGAAACAAGATGTATTCTATCACACTGATTGTTTCTCGATCTTTGTTAACATGTCGATATCACGCCAGCCGTTGGAATCTTTGCTGCATTGGTCACACGTCCAGTGACGCAAGATACTACGAAACAGTTTGAGTCGGATACAGCCAAAATCTTCATCGTGGATAGACCATTGGAATGAAGACAAATATCCAAGGAGTCAATTGTACATTTGGTCCCAACGTCAAAAGAGCGTTTCTTTTGGAAAGTGTCGCTAGACAGAATAGTAATTAATCCGTCGGCGCTACCAGAAATAATCCCTTCGGGGCAAGCACAAAGAGAAGTGACACTGCTGTTGTGAGCTTGGAATTCCCTGACAATCTTCTTCGTTGTAAGATCCCACGTAACGAAACTGCCTTTAGATGTGCCAGTGATGAATTTGTCCTCCATCATTGCACCGCACAACAACATATAATCTCGGCTTTGGGTCGGAACGATACCCTTGGATACAGATAGAGTCGGAGAAAATGACCAAAAGTTCAGGTTATTCCTTCCTCCTGTAATGAGTTGTGTTTGGGTGAATTGTGTAAAGGATATCGATTCATGACCTCCCATCGAGTAGGCGCTCAAGTGTGCATCGTTCCAGTTGCCATTGATGGTACTCCAGACGAAGATTCTGTGATTTTCGTCAGAGCAAATACATGCAAGCCTGTTCTCATCGGGAGAAAAGGCCAGTAAAGAAACTCCTCGAAGGCGTGAGTCAGACAATGCGGCAATCTCTGTGCACGTATGTGGGTCCCAAATCCAAATTATTGTAGGAACGTCGACGTCGCTGCTGCAGCTATCACCCGATGCAACGAGTTGTCTAGATGTCGATATAGCAACTGCGCCAATCTGAGAGTCATGTCTTTGAAATAAACTTTGAGTGCTACGTTTCGCATCAAACAAGACACAAACTCCTGATGTAGGATACATGATTTGATCAGCAGAGGCGTACAGAGCCGTGCGATACATGTCAGTAGCATCAACGGCATTGACTAAAGAGGATTCTTTCCGTTCGCTGAGGAGACTGTCCCCATGATTATCGTCAACCTCATGACGCCAAATCATTATGGCGTGATCATCTCCAACCGTCACGACATGAGATCCCCCTTTGAGTATGACCACGGAGGTAACCGCGCCACCATGTCCAACATATGGCAGATAGTTTGATCGCGTAGAAGTGCAGGGGTAGCTGTATGTTCTAACCACACCATCATCTCCCCCGGTCACGACAGAAGAACAAGCCTCGGTATGACAATCCAAAGACCTCACATTCCATCCCTCGCGGCGGTGGGTTCCCTGAACATTCCAGTCAAATACGCACGTATTACTCTCCCATTCAATATCTTTCATCAACGAGGCTTCAGAAATTCTAATAGCAGGATCTGATTCAAACCACATGAGTTCGTTGGCCTCAGTATTCACTCGGAGGTACTTGCCATCTCTGCTGAAGTCAAAGTGGATAGAAGGGGAAGTCGTATCGATTGTTGAGAGTAGTGAGATATCAACCTTGATGGCAGGATTGGTCTCTGAGATCAGCTCGTAGATATAGACCTTGTCTGATCCAACAGCAAGCCTATCCCCGCCGCAGTACCATTTCATTTCTCTAATGAAACGTCTTGAGTCACGTCGTTCTGCAATGACTCGGTAAGTGCTGCCATTGACATCTACGATGACCCATTTGCCATTGACGGTCTTGGCAGTATCTTTTAGCGGCTTTCCGAATCCAACAGCTAACATCCTCCCGTCAGGAGAGTAAGCACACGCCCTTGATGGCATCGTCAAATCAAAGCTGGTGTTTTCCTCACCCCAAACACGCAAGAAGCCATCGTCTGCGACGGTAGCAAAGGTTGTCCCATTTGGATGAGAGGTAATTGCCATTGGTGACGAGGAATGTGCACTAACAATTGGTCCGTCGTTAATGTTCGACCCGTTGTCGGAAGAGAATTCCCACACTTCATTTCCTTCCGTCCCAATGAGGACCTTTCTCGTGTCTTCATGCCAGGACAAAGTCGAGATCTTATGCCTCACTCCAGTCAATTCTGTTTCAATCGCAATGGCACACCTAAATTTTGAGTCATATATCTTGACGCTTGTGGCTGCAGAGATGGCAAATCTACCACTACCACCTACTACCGAAGAAATGTTCGTTATTTTGGACACATGGGCCTTAATTTTGCTAATTGGAGTGCTTCCAGCAAACCTGACGACATCTCCTGTAGAGGATCCAACGATGAGATCATTTTCTATCCACCCGACCCGCGTGTAGAATGTGGTTGGCTGCGTGAGGAGGAAGAGAATATTGAGACAACAAAATCTACATCGAAAATTTTCGAGACGGCAGTTTCAACAACTTACATTCGCCATGGAAGACATGTCAACCTCTTCAAAACTCAAATCACTTCCTTTGACAAACCATGTTCGAACAAAGTTCCTCCCAACTTCGACTAGTGTATTTGCTTTCGCTGCGAACCGCACATCAAGTGTCTCGGTGGCATGGGTTAGTGTCGATGCTATCACCGTCTCATTCTCGATGTCGTGAATAGTTAAACGACTTCCGGCAAGGACCAACAAAAAGCGCCCGCTCTTGTCGAAGTCTAAGCAGTGAATGTCCTCGTTTGATGCCCTTTTACACAGTGACATGAACTTCATCGTCTGCAAATCTACAATAAGGATGTGCTCGGCATTTTCCTGGCCAACGGCGCAGAGTAATCTCTCTTGGTGGATTGCGAGACATTTTATGTTTCCGTCAACACTACAGAAGTTTTGGGTTTCTCCTTGTTCATCATATCGCACGATCATTTTTCCTACGCTGTATACGATGCTGTCTCCGCTGGAAACGTAATAAAGATTGTCCCTGGCACTGTGCCCATCATATCCGTGTATACGTTCTAAGACTAGGCTGCTACGTGGGAGTGGATCTAATTGTGGAGTATAGTTGGAAGGAGGCACAATACTGCGCATCCATGGCCGAGCGTTGGAGGAAGGTTTATCGGAATGTTTTATACTGAAATCAAGCTCTTTCATTTGCGCAGTAGCCAACTCGAGAGACACCGAGAGATTTTGGTCTTCTTTCTTCTCATCAATGATTACATGACCATTATACAACGACGGTGGCATTGCAGAGGGCCAGGTCAGACTAGAAACCTTCCACTTGCAGAGACACGAATCATTTCCCAAAGTGTAGAGTGATTCTCCACAAAGTACAATCTTTTGCAAAGACCCGTGATGATTTGTAAACTGTAAGTAGACCGATTCTTTGGACAACGCTGGGTTGGAAAATACTCGCAATCGACCGCTAGAATCTCCAACGACTATTGATCTGCCCGATAGTGGGCAGGATGAAGTGATACATGTGCTGCCTTCTTCTGTGAACAAATCGTGAGCTCCTTCCAGATGCCAATCATATATACAACTTTGTGATTCCCAACGCGTATGTCGTTGACTGAGAGGTGTTTGTTTCTTGGCGTGCGTACTCCAATACAAAGCTTCACCACTGATACTATTGGAACGAAGGAATGATGCGTCGGGAAAGTCATTTGCGCAACCAAAGTCAAACGTCAAGATAGGAGTAGAATGACCTCGGGTTTTGGCAATTAGAGGGAAGCACGTTTCAGTAGAGT
The DNA here is from genome assembly GCA_036940005.1 of Skeletonema menzelii. NCBI lineage: Eukaryota > Bacillariophyta > Thalassiosirophyceae > Thalassiosirales > Thalassiosiraceae > Skeletonema > Skeletonema menzelii. The sequence goes on from JALLBH010000501.1 coordinate 7,993, forward strand.
GAATGTAAATGCTGCTATCTTCCGATCCGAAGGCAACAAGCTTTCCGTCGTTTGAGAATTTGCACACGGTCAGAGTCTTCTGGCTGTTGTGCCCATAGTGAACGATATTCGACAACTTATTACCATAGAGAATCACAAATGAAGACTGACTGCAATTTCTGCCATCCTTACAAAAACCTACAGCCACCTGTTCGTTGCATTGTTTGTATGCAATACACGATAGTTCTCTCTCGAGATTGTGCTGTTGAAGTACGGCTCGCGCATCTTTGTCCCATCTTCTGACGAATCCATCTCCTCCAACAGTGACGATGTTCTCACGGAGAGTGTCAACTGCAAAGTCAGTCAACGTTGAATGGCAGCTCATCACAACTGTCAAGTCGCTCTTCGAGTTCAAGGCTATTTCTCGCAGGCAGTTGCTGTTGTCGCCCAATAAGATTTTCTCTCGGTAAGTATCATAGCACAGAGTCTCAATGATGTGATTACCTGAGCGGCTGAATTGATCGATTCTTTGTTGCAGACGAAACGCATTACCCAAGAGATGAATAGTACCGTCTTTTGTGGACACAAAGAGATGAATAGTACCGTCTTTTGTGGACACAAAGAGGCCAGCACTACTTATCAACAGCTTTGTGATGGGAAAACGGAACACTTCTAGCCGTTTCACACAAACTCGACCTTCCCATAGCCATAGAGCTCCAGATGGTGATCCAGTCACAACATCACCGTCAACACAAGTAATGCTTGTCATCTGCAATTGAGAGGGAAACAAATTTGTTGCACCACGATAATGCCTGTAGGGCTCGTGGGGTTGAGCTTTTGTCCAAAAATGTACGAATTCTTCGCCACAAACCCCAAACGAGTTGTCCGAGAAAAAGCTGCAGTCGTAGAAGCCCTCGTTTGGCATTTTAGCCGTGAACAAGAGCCTCCTCTCTCTCCACTTGTACACTCCTATTGTTGAGCTCTTATGGTTGCTTCCCATTGTCAAGAGAATCTCACCAGATGGCGAAAAAGAAAGTTTTGATGCACCATTCTGAAAGAAACGTAAATTGATGTTGTAAGCTCGTGAAATGTATGAAGAAAAGACTACTCGAATAATTCGACTACTCACCTTGTGCCTGGTCGAGAACGTTACTTGTGACGAGAGTGAGTGAGAGGACCAAACGCACACTTTACAATCATCGCCACATATGTCAGACGATGCGACCATGTCTCCCATTCCATCATTTACCGGAAAAATGGCAAGGCTTGATACACGATTGGAGTGCTCGTTAAAGTGTTCTTGTTTGTATCCATCATCATCTGCGGCGAGTTTGATTACCATGGATCCTGCTGCAAACAACACATGGCCTTCGGACGTGTAGACCGCCTCAGTACCGCTGTTCCGACCGCAGACATGCTCAAGTCTTAGCCCATCCATTGGAGGAGGAGAAGCTCCTTCTTTTTCGTCAGTAATATCGGGTTTCAGAAATCTCTGCTGATCTCTCCAAGGCGCGCTCACTGGCTGCTCCTTCGACTCTACCTCATCACCTTCGTTTACATCCTTTGCACTCGCGGCGGTATCTATGTTACTACTTCTCCCAATGACGATATCATCATAGGAATTTATGAAAGACACAGCCTCCGGACAGTTGAAAATGTAGTCACAAAATTGCTGCCTTGTCAATGTCTGATTGTCGGTCATGGCTACCGAATACGTGAGACTTTCGGGTGTAATTAAATCAAATGCTTCTAACGCTACTTGATCGATGTCTTCATTAGTTACTTTTGCTGCATCAATCGTTATCTTTCGTGCGCCGGATATCAGAGATCGAAATGCTAGAGTCACTTCGTTGATAGACAAGACTCCCTTCTCATTCAAGTCAAATAGATCAAAGAGAAGCGCAGTCTTTTCCTCCAATGACATTCCTGATGTTAGACAAAGAGTGGCAAGCAGCTCCCAGTAATCGATCTCGTCACAGTCACACCCCGGCAAAGCATTTGAATTGAATATACGGAACAGATCATTGCTATACTCGAAAATCTTTTCATCGGAGAGGTACTGGTGCAGGCTAAGCTGAATCACTTGTTCTAGCTCTTTTATCGTTAGGCTATAACCACTCTCTGAAACTTCCGCAACAGCGCATCGCAAATTAGTTACGACGGTCTTTGGGAGATTGACAAAAGGCGAAAAGGACGGTTCGGTTGGCAATTTTCCTATTGTTTGCCCCATCTTTCACATCAGTTGTGGCAAAGAGATACTCAACAATGCTGTAAGTAAAGAACTCAGGGTGTCAGCGAATGCAGATGCATTTTAAATTTTTCGTGAGTCGGACACTAAGTTCAAGTATGATATTCATAATATGTACAGTCAATCAATCAAGCAATTACTACTTATGAAACAATTAAAATATGTACAATAGGATAGCGAATTCCAGAACCTAATAACATCCCAAAACTTTTGTCACATGATTCATCGCGGTTCAAGCTGACTCGGGAGCCACTTTGTTTTGCGTAGGCTCAGCACTCTTCATCGATGCCATTACTTTTTGATGATTAAGCGACTCTGCGCTCTCTCCATGCTTTGATGTTTCGATGGAAGGCGGCTCGATCGGAGCCATGGCTACGGGCATCGCCGCTACTGGTGGTGCAATTGCTGCTGGTGGAAGTGATGGCAATTCGGACACAGAGTCCGTCTCATGCAGCCTAGTCCAAATCTTGGTGAAGAAAGCACGCTGATTTCCAAAGGGCATCTTCGCACGCTCACTGTCATGGAAACGGCGAAGGTCATGCAAGGTTTGCTTCACTTTAGCCGGGCACTTCTTACACTTGCACATGTGCTTGTACACCACGTCCAAAGTCTTGGAGGCATCACTCATCGTCTTGACACTTGACGGGAAGAAGCGTCCGCTGCCATAGCCCCCAACACAATGACGACATGCTAGCCCTGCATAACCCACTTCCAAACCTCGGCGGCGACCAAGCCTATCTGCTTCGCTGAAAGTACAAGGCTGCAATTGACTCATGACCTGGAATGTGAAGGAAGTAGTGTACCTCTTATCAGTAGGAAGCACAATTGGCGCTTGAGAAGAAGTATCTCCCTGCACCTTGGGAGATGTTTCAATCTCACGTTTATCTTTCAAGTAAACCTCCTTGTCCAAGCGAATACCATGAGCGGTGTCAACCAGGCCCAATTTGGCTGCTGCTTCAGCCCAATACTTCTTGGAAGCCCCACTTCTTGCATTTGAGTTCTTGAGCTCATCATATCGTGCCAAGATCTCAGGAGGAACATAGGCACAAGTGCGCAAATGGCGTTGGAGGAGGTTAATGGTGGCATTGTAAATGCGGGAGATGAGTGAGGGGTACACAACTCCATTCTCGCGGGCACGGGCAGCATCAACTTCATTGATCTTTCCCTTCATACGCTCCGGAGAGCAGTAGGGGCACCTGATACCAACTTGATCCACAGAGACGGGGTTTCGCTTTCCCATGCAAGGAGCGGCAACATCCGCTGGAGTGGCCACAAACACTTCCACGCAGTATTTGCGGACGAAGCAATGGAGGGGTGTGAGCCATTCCTCATCTTCTGGACGGGAGAGAGGAAAGTAGTCGGATGCATTAGGATCCAACTGCTTGGAAGGAGGGTTGAAAGCAGGCAGGTTGGCCACAGCAGCCTCAAAATCGACTGGAGAGGAATTCTGCTGGTTGTATTCCATTGAGAGACTCTGCTGGGAAAGCAGATCGAGGCCTTGAACAGTGCGAGGCAACTGCATTTGAAGAGACGACATGGCATCTTGAGACGGAGCGAACGGAGTTTGCAAGAAGGAACCAAAGCTCTGTTGTTGCTGCTGCTGTTGGAACTGTTGCTGAAGCTGATTGTGCTGCAACTGAAGCTGCTGTTGCAAGTCATTGCACTGCTGCTGTTGCTGCTGAAGGAACTGCTGCACCTGAATGTTAACAGGACAAGATACCTCATGCCTCGAGAGGCCGTCAGCAGAGACGAAAAATCTCTGCTGACAGTAGCGGCATGATTGCCAGGATTCTGCCCCGTTGGTGTTTTTCTCGAGGAAGGACGCAACAATATTGATGTGCTTGTCGATCTGTTGATGGTTCGGATGTTGTTGGTCCTGCTGCTGATTTTGCTGAAGCTGTTGTTGTTGCTGATCAGCCATGTTATTAACTTGACCTTGGTCGGCGGTGTTGGAAGAGGCGGCAAAGGCGAGAGGTGGGAGAGACGGCGGGTTAGCTGTCTGGCAGTATTGTTGCTGACCACCCATGAAGTTGAAAGGGAAGCTGTTGGCGTTGTGGTTATTCATTTTTAGGGGGAATTTGTCGGGTTGATTGCTACCGGGGCGGGTGAACTTTGTGGATAGGTTGAGCACAAGAATGAGAGGAACTTATTAATTGCAGAGCACTATTTTTAGAGCTCGGTTCCGATGAAATGATTATTTCTTCATGGGAATTATGACAGGTAGTCAGTAACAAGAAGTAGTATCGTAGGTAAGTGTTCTCTTTCGATTTCAACGCTGACAGGTTGAACGTGAAAGTGATCGTGGAAAACCGAAAACTGCATGCAGAGTTGTCCAGTATGGTACTCAAAACTATCTGGAAGTATTTTGCTAGGCGGTCATTTACACAAAGACCCAATAAATTTGTCCGAAACTTTATGACCTTTTTTTCTTGTTTTGGGGCGGATCGCCCTAACCACCCTTCATGTTTATTCACGGTTTTGAAGTGGTACCTATTTGTAGGAGTACCTATGTAGGTAGGTACCTACCTACAGTGAGTCTACAGTAACTGTCCGCTGCTGTGTCTGCTGGCGGCAGCGGACACTTACGGTGGACGGACACCTACTGGAAACGGGTGTACATACGGGAAAGTACTAGACGACGGACTGACTGTGTCCGGACTTCCCAGCGGACACTTACTGTGGACGGACACATGGACAGTTACTGTAAGTAGACTCACTGTATTATGATAAAATACGTTAGGGTTATCCATAGAAAAAATTACACAGATAGGGTTATCTTTTAGGATTGTATCCTTCACCATACATAAAATATTTTATTTACAATAAGTACATAGCAATAAGTAAATACTCCTAAGTATGGTACCTATGTATCACATACATACATACTTATTGAAAATTACTTAGGGTTATCCTCTTCTCCCTCTCCTCCGCCTCCCACCTCCCACTCACCAACACCAACCACGCACCGACACGATGAGTATCGAAGTCGAAGGGACACCGACCGCCACCACTAATAACTACTTCTTGACAGTCAGTCTCTGAGCAGGACTTATTTCATGATAGACGCTGGATTTAGGAAATCACATATGAACATCTTATTGATAACACTATCTTCAAACCATGACAAAAACTTCAAATAATGAACTGGTATCGTTTGCAAACGAGCTTGCAGATGCAGCTCGGACAGTAATCCTCCCATTTTGGCGTCAACCAATTGAAGTTGAGAGTAAAATGGAGCATGATCGTCCCATTGCTGAATCACCTGTCACAGTTGCAGATCGGAAAGCTGAGGAGGTGATGCGTAAAATGATCGAGGAACGCTACCCATCGCATGGGATATATGGAGAGGAATTTGGTCAAGTACGCACTGATGCAGAGTATGTGTGGGTGTTAGATCCAATCGACGGGACGAAATCATTTATTACAGGCAAGCCATTGTTTGGTACGTTAATTGCTTGTTTAAAAGACGGAGTTCCTATCGTTGGAGTCATTGATCAATGTGTTTTGAAGGAGAGGTGGGTAGGCGTTGTTGGACAAGGTACAACACTGAATGGAAAACCAGTGTCCACCTCAGGTTGTGCAACATTGAAAGAGAGCATGATGTACGCGACAACTCCCCACATGTTTCATAAAGGTGAAGAATCAGAAAAATTCGAGAAAATGTGCGACACAGTGTTGAGGCCACTTTATGGAGCAGATTGCTATGCTTATGCAATCGTTGCATCAGGTTTCGGCGCAGATATTGTGGTGGAAGCTGATTTGGGACTTTATGATTACTGTGCATTAGTACCTGTTGTCGAAGGAGCAGGCGGTAAAATGACAGACTGGTATGGTAGAAGATTGACTTTAGAAAATCATGAGCGGTCCAAAGGAAGAGTTGTAGCATGTGCTAATGAAGGATTACACAAGGAGGCTATTGCAATTTTGGGGAGAACCTGGAGAAATTCTATGACCTCTTCTATTCCAAAAGAGGGACTATTATACTTGGCAGTTGGTGCCATCTTGGGAGTAGCGCTGTCGCGACAAAGAACATAAAGTAATACATAAACTCGTCATCATGACGATAAGCCACCAAACAGAGATATTTGTGATACCGGTCCACTCAAAAGCTGTCATCATCATAGCACTCTCCTGCACAGAAAAGGCTATTTACGTTTTAATTACAATCCATTGTCAACAAACCCCATCGCATCCAATACCATGCCAGCAACCTCCCGTCTGTCCATGAATAGCTCTTCAATTCCAGCGTGGTGATGTCTCCCTTGGATTTCAGTTGCGATGCACTTCATCTTCTTTAATTCTTCGACATTTCTAGAGATTGTAGCAAATCGTTTGCTAACATCTTCAATGAAGTTTAATGCCGAGATAACTTCATCCTCGTCCTCGTATCTTCTCGCATCAGCCATGATAGATAAAACTTCCCCATAGCCCCCAGCCCCCCCATCACTTCCATCCCACCGACCCCGCTGCCAAGCTAGACCTAATATAAGCTTAACTTCTTCGAAGGGAACCTCACTATCTGGGTAAGATGCTTTAAATTCAACAGGATCCAGCAACGACTGCACCAACTTTTTTCGATCTTCGCGACTGTCCCATCTGCGTCTACAGATCATCGCAGCGTCATGACCAGTTCCTCTGGCAGATCCCCAGTTCCATTGTTTTGATTTCCAGCCCGAATTAGGAATATTGTAGACTTCCTTTTCTGTTTCAGTTGGGCTGGGATAATACGTCATGTGAAGTCTATTATAATGTCGACAATTTTGACGTGATGTAGTTAGCAAACTTGATGGAAAATGCAAGGCGGAGGCGTTTCCAATCACCAAAAACAACAGTAAGAATGTTAGTGGTATCTTTTTAATACTGCCGAACATATTTGGTTTATTTCTTAGAGATGATGCGTCTTTAGATTTTGACATGCTGAGATGAGATATCGTCGTATTGTACTGTGGTAGAAGATTGGAGGGAAGGGGAAGAGGGAAGATCAGCATCATCATAGCGCATGATATGCCCCGCCCTGTTTTGTACTGATTCCTATCTAGGGCCTCGAGAGGTGATTTGGTTTTTCTCAATTTGTTGCTGGTGCTGGTGCCATAGGCATGGCATATATGTGAAGGTGTGGCCATCCAATAAGATCATCCACCTGGTTGCTGTCGATGGCTGTTCGGTTGATCATCACCGCTACTACTTTGCTGGGGCTGGCGTTGTTGTCGGCATAGGAGCGAGCCTCCACCCAGCTAAAGAGATTCTTGATATCAGGATGTTTTTGACGACTCAAATGCTCTGCGACGAGTCACTGACTGAACAAGCTCTGAACGTCATTAACAGTCAACCTCAGCATGAAGGCAGCTTGAGTTTATATCGGACCCCTTTTCCAAACACAGCATTGTATTTCTGCTGTTGTTTCAATTCGTCTCCTATCATCATGGAAGTTTTGCTGAAAAAATGGCCAGCAGATATTCATTCAAACATGGGACGGTCGAAGGATGAAACCGCTGTAGACATGTTCTTTGGTGTAGACAAAAGTCGACAGAGACAGGGACAATCAAATACAAATGAAGACGCAGTATCTTTTAGTTACCAGACAATAGAGCTCTCCAGAGAAACTACCATCGTTCCAGAGCGCGATACAATCAAGCTACTTACAAATGCTTACATGCTACTATTTGTACTCAACAATGGAAGCTTAGAGAGCCATATCAACTACGCAAATATTTATACTTCACACTATACCTCAACATCATTAGACAGGCAGGAGATTGAAGAACAGACGTTTCTTGTTTTACATGCATCGCTTGAGGAAAGGAGATGCCCGATCTTATTTTCGCATCTATTTCTGAAGCAACACCCAGAACAAGCATGGAAAAGAGATAAGAATGGCAAGCTTCCACTTGAGCTAGCTGTAGCATGCAACAAAATCAATTGCTTTGATGACGGGGAAACAATTTCATTTCTCAATTCGCTGTTTCGATTGTGTCCCACGGGAGCATCGTTTCCAGACGATCTACACAGTCGTTTGCCACTAGCCAAATGCGCTGCAATGGGAATGGATGTGACCCTTCCTGATAAGGATATCCAAACTCCTACTATGATCATCTTGAAGTCAGCTCCGCGTGCACTCTTCACTCATGACATCGCAACTCACATGCTACCTTTCATGCTTGTTGCAGCAAGAGGAGCACACAGTGGTGGGAAAGGTGAGTCACATCATAATATCAAAAACAAGAATTCCGAGGAAACCAATCAAAAGCTTGGCTTGGCTCGACCTGAAAGCAATATTAAGACGCAAAGGCTGAAAAATTTGTCAAAACTCTATTCTTGGATAATGCTTGATCCCAACACACTCATTTCATAAACAAAGCATAGCCGAATCAAAAATAATTCCATCACATCAATTCTTTGTGCTAATCATCTATCCACGGATTTAGCCTTCTCTTGAAACCATGTGGACGTCTTCTGTTGAATGCTTCCTACATAATTGCAAAGCACTCTGCCACCTACCCTTCAGTAGCTTGATAGCAAGGAGTGGTATCTACTGATTCCTTTGGGGGGCTGATGGTACTTTTTGGCTGCTCACTGACTCGGTGATGACGCCTTGGGCGCACGCGTCATCATCTTACCATACCAACACCAGTGATAGTCATAGTTTGACACGGATAGCAGGCGTAGTAGTGCAGAGAATAAACATGCAAATGTCTAGTCGCAGCAGCAGTCGTAAAATCTGTGTGAGAGCCGCAGTCGTTGCACTTGCCGGTGTAGTCTTCGTTGGAAATGCATCTGCATTTGCTCCATCCACAGGAACATCTCAAGTGACGCAGCCCCTATTCATGCAAAGAAGAGAAATCGTTGATATGCTTACAAAAGCCACCATAGGAGCAGGTGTAGCAGCATTGGTTGGATCGACACAAGAAGCAAATGCACTTGATATGGACTCATTCGAAAAATCTCTGATCGACAAGGACACTAGTGATTGTGATCCCAATTTGGACCGCAAATGCACACCAAAGCTATCTGCAGATGAGGCTCTCTGCAAGTATGGCGTTCCTGGGTCTGATTCTCGTGGAGCTGCATGCCGAAGAGTGCGAGACGTTGGTGGTCGATTGCCTGGTGCGAAGAAGGGCGAGAGGGACATTAAAGGATGGGTAGACAATCCAATTGCTCTGTAGATTGTGAAAAGTCATATGTCGTTTATTGCTATTATCAGTCACTACTAAACATCATTAACTTATTTTATTATTGCGGTTAAACGGACATATAATATAAACTGTACCCCGACTCATTCTACTTACGCCAACGAAATAGCATCATTCCTATTGTTCTTTGACGGACTATCTTTTCTCTCACTAGTTCCACTCTTCTGTCGCAAGCAACCAAAGCTAAAATATTCTTTCAGCTCCTCGTCCACTGGATCTATCAAGAACAAGATACAGAATAGACCGTTATACAACGATATCAAGGCAACAGCAAACCATTCAAGTTGCATTGCCTTTTCTTTCAAAACGAGATAAGCAGTGGTCACACCATATTCGATTACTGCCACCAATAGAAAGATAATTTTGGCAAATAGCGAGTATCTTTTTTGCTTGAATAGTAGAGCGCATTGAAGTAATGCATATAAGGGAGCCAAGACCAAGAACATGAGCACACCACCTACATGTAGAAGGGTCTTTGACTCATCTTCATCATCATATTTGTTAAAAACACCAAGAAGATAACCCACATACGCAAGAATATTTGTCAGTGCTCCAATGGAATTCATCATCTGTAGGCAGAACGTATATGCCCCATCTCTACTAAAGTAGACACGAATCTGTACCTCTCTAGCAATTGTTGTGATAATTGCAAACACAGATCCCAATAACGATATCGCCATAATCTCTGTTTGTCGTTCATACCCTGCCATGGCTTGTCCTATCAATATTTTTGTGGGATCATTCTCGCCTTCATAAATCAAAATGTATAAAAATGCGATGATGAGCGCAGTGCTTAATAATGGCATGAACGCAAATAATATACGTGCACAGCAGTCTCTGTGATTGGTTTCGTTAGTTCCGACATTGGGTCGGACCAGTTCTCCAAGCAGTGGCTCCTTGCGAATTTGAAGTTGTTTCTGCTTGTCTGTCGGTGATTTTGTCGGCGATGTGCGTTTGATGCCCATGATTAACAAGATTCAACTACTTATAGTATTTCTTTTTCTTCTATTATATCCGCTATCTCTTGTAGCTTGTAGATGCAGCACTTTTGCTTGTGTGTAAGAGGCTGCCACCGAAAGATTTCAAAATTTTATTGACAAAGACACCTATAACTTATCTGTCACCGGGTTGCCCTGGCTTCTACACATGATCATACATTCGACAACGCAATTTTGGATCATCAACCGTTTGAGCTGCAACAAGAGAAGAAAAGAGAGTTATTGTAGACAAGACCAACATCGCTCCAACATCGGCATCGCGTCGCGTAAACTGTAGTTAGCCATTTTTATTTTTTCGTTTCAGCCATTTATATTGAGGTTATTGT
>JALLBH010000502.1:5049-34984 GCA_036940005.1 Skeletonema menzelii
AATCTTCGAGATAGCTAGGGAAATGATTGCAATTATATTTCAATTCAAAGGATGGTGAGAGTGTAGTGTAGCGAGTGATGCAATAATCTTGTGATGAAAGACTTGTGAGGCAAGACTTTCACGTAGCTTCAACGAATAGTTGAAGTATTCTTGATATCGTCCTGCCCTTCGTTCTGTTCAAAAAGACTTGCTGCAAGACAGAGTAAATCATCATTTGTGCATGACAGGGTATTGTCAACTTCTGTGTACATCCCTTCATTAGTTTGTGACTTGGTATTAAAACTTTCTTGGGTAGTGACAGTCTCGTCACTGCTATGAGATTGTGAAATATTGGCTGCTAAATCGGCTTCTTGAGCAGAAGGATTGATCGCAGGCTTGCTGAAGTAATCAAATACTGATCCAACAGCGACGGGAGTGACAGGAAACTGACAAGGACTGGTTGCACTATCACACAAGTGAGTAGGCGAGGTGACGACCCGAGGATTGCATGACTTGGCAGCTGCAGACAATCCTCTCGACTTGATGGCAATACGATGCATCTGATCGAGTAGATGAGTCTTTTCTCGATGGAAGAGTCCGAGTGTGTGTCGCCACATCGTGCCATGACGCACGAAGCCCCACAGGTTCAACTGCCGCGTCTATAAAAAGTAGTGGATGTCATATTGTTTGGATGTTATGATCATATGGAGAGATAGGGTTGTTAGAATGTCAAGTTATGTACGATAAAACATCATAAATGTGTTCAAACACAACTTACAAAAGAACGGAACTTGGTCTGCCGAAAGAACTTCGGCACAAGCTCTTTCATCATGACATTTCGATTGATAATCACAAACGCATTCCCATCGGCCGACCAAGAGCATGCCGAGTTGAATTCAGAATCGCATGCATACTCGAGCATCTCGTAGAGTTTGTATGGAAATGTGATTTGCTGCTCTGTTGTGTCGGTGTTTTTCACAGCCGCAGTAGGCAAAGTTACTGGGGATACGTCGTTATTCATTTCACCAATGGTGATGCTATCCGTGATCATTCTGCTGTTTGTTTGCTACGTCGTGTGCTCTGGGTGATGGGTGGAAACCATCGTCGAGCAAGCTTTGTTTTGGTTTGTAAAGACGGAGTGGTAGCGAAATGCAACATTACCTAATTTTCTAAGATGCCACTCCGTGCTCTGAAAGTGCGACAGACGCACGTACGAGAGAGTTCCTGGCCTAATACTACTGATTCCTCTGTATCTTTTCAGTGACGCATCTTTCCAGAACTTCCTCGGAAAGGTGGCGGGAAGAGATCTCCTAACCTCTCTCGGCACCTTTTTCATCGTGTCATCAGGTGTCATTGTTCATTGTTGATAGATTGAGATTGTTGGTTGCTGCTTTGCGGTCATTCGTTGTGGAGGACGTCATACACTTCTTCCACTGCTGCCGCAGCAATAATAATGGCGGACGCACGAGGAGATGATGAGATTTTTGTCTACATGGGCGACGACCAACAAGTGCCCATGGGTGTCAGACGGGCAAGAATTCATCAAGACGTCAAAATAATTCCAGGAGGGGCATTCTATGGAATCTAATTTATGTGGATTTTCATGATGAGATCGAAAGCATTGGGGTGTCAGCGTTCGATGGCTGCTGGTCATTGAGGAGTGTCAGATTGCTGGGCGTCAAGATCGTCAGAGCGCAGGCATTCTCATCTTGTCGAGGCCTGACGGATGTGGAATTTGGTAATGAGCTGGAAACAATTGAAAATCATGCATTCTATTATTGTGAATCATTGAGGAACATCGTGATACCATTTGCCAGGACTATTGGAAAGTTGGCATTCTACTACTGTCATCAGCTAACTGAGTTGGAGTTACCCGAAGGATTGGAGTCAATAGAAGAATGAGCATTCCGTGACTGTCCACGTCTGAGACGCATCGCCATGCCATTGAAAGTTGATGTGATTGGCGATGGTGTATTCCATTATTGCTCAAAGTTAACAACAGTCAATCTCGATGGGGGGATCCACAACACTGTGGCCTCTTTGCATCTGGAGAGCTGGAGAAATGAAATGACGGATGAAATCAACCGCATCAATCAAGTTCTGCCCAACACAGATACTTTCTCAAGGACTCTAGCAGTACAGCAATGGATAAGGACAGTCATTTCCCGTCTCGATCACTACAAAGCGGAACACAGAGCATTGTTGAAGGAGGCCACAACGCTGCTTGAGCTCGCTCTATGGAAGGCCAATCTTGATGACAACAAGGGAGGTGTACTTGAAAAAGAGGGAGTCCGAACTACAAGGGGACGACGTAAGAGAGCAAGGAAAGAGGTCAGCATCACTTCAGGTGCGAGGATTGTGATCAAGAATGTATTACCCTTTCTGGAGTTGAAATGAAGACGATGATGACAAGCAGCTTTGTTGAGGATGGAGAGATCGAAGGAGGCGAATTAGTCTATCATCTGTACTTCCAAAAGAGATAAAATGACGATTTACTCACTGTACAGCGACGGTATGGGCAATAGAAGGACTCACAAGAGGGCACTCAATAGAAGTCATCATTTAAGTCATACAAGTCATGTCTATAAACACATTTACATAATATTCTATCGTAGTATCCTTACATGGAAGCAACCACCCTCATCCCATCAAACATGACATGACCGTCCTTCCCACTCCCAATCAACCGTAAACTCAAACTATCACCGTTGTCCAACCCCTCAATATCCTCCGTATCAAACTGCACACCGACATCATCGTACCAAAATCCATTCTCAAAGTCAACTCCATACTCATAACATTCTTCATCCTCCCAAGAAGATCCATGATTGGTGCTAAAGTCGATACAGAATTTGTCACCATTACTCATTTCTGTGGTGCGAAAGGAGAATGTGACGATGAATGTAGAGAATGTCGAGCCATCTGCAGGTAGAATGTTATTGGTGGCAATGTAATGTTGGGGTGGGCAAGGAGGATGACCCCATCACGGCCGTGGACGTTGTTGGTGGTGTCGCAATGGAAATGTTCCATGTTGTGACACTTACTAAAGTCTTCGTTCATCAATTCGACACTGTTGTTGTTAGAAGTTTGCATCGTCTCTACTGCATCAATGACTTGTTGGTAAGCTGCACTAAACGCAGCGATGCTAGATGACAATTCAGCAAGCTTGTCGCTTTCTGCCAATGATTCGCCGAGACGAGAAGAAGAACGAGGAGCATTATCGGATGCAGTTGCCGTGGGCTCCAAAACTTTGCTTGGCTTGCGGAGGTTGGATGATCGTGTGCTGCCGCTGCCGCTGGTGGTGCTTTGGTCGGCAGCTGTGGCGGTGGAACCAGTGCAGAGGAGAGCGGCGCAAAAGCTGATTAGGGTGCTTCGGTGAACCATTATTGTGTTGTTGGCAAGCTAGGATGGCAATGTGGTCAGTTAGTTTCGAAGATGTCGAATGTACATGCCACAACATCTATCCACATTACAAAGCAACGCAAGCGCAACAAACACCGTTGGCACCGATGCGACATGCGGGGGACGGCTACATAGTTTCAGAAATAGCTCGCCTCTCCGTCCCTTTTGTAGCATGTACACAAAAATGATGGACAGACAAACACCAGGACCAAAAATGACCTCAAAAATGTTCGCAAGGTCACTTGATGACCCCGTTTTTGTCCGATGACGATGACCCCACATTTTGGATGCCGAAATGAAATTGTCGCTGGGACACGATTCTGACTCGGTTGCTTTTGTGTATGCCCACTTTACTGTAGTCAGGCCTACTGTAACATACTCAACCCTCCTGCCTCCCAAGCTGCCTCCTTCTCAAATCCAAATAATAGTCTCGGCAAGATCAATACCAATACACTCCATACCCAAGCCAAGCTCTGCAGAAAGGATTGCCGAACCGAAGATATCTTGAACTTGAAGTCGATTCCATCTGACTGGCAGTTGCCACTCAACTATCTATCTATTCATGAGACTGACAGAGCCGACTAACGCTAACGCTAACGCTAACGCTAACGTAACCGTAATGTGCCTGTGCCTGCACCAGTGCTTTGCGTTGAGATTGAGAGGCATCCCGACCTCTCCAAGTCACCTTCACAATGCGAACCGAAAGAAACGCATGCTGCCGCTCCAAGAGGACTGTGCCATTCTCTTCCACGGAACTTTCAATCGATGATCTACTGATGACCGATGCTCCTCCCTTGCCTAATCCTGTTACGGTCGTAAAGGGATGCACACTGCACAGCACCAAGAGAAGACGACGACCAACTCTACGACTATGGTCGAAAACGGAAGGGGAAGGTTTGCAAGGCAGAAGGATGTGCAAATCGAGCTATTCAAAGAGGACAGTGCTTTCGGCATGGGGCCAAGGCTCACCGCAAGGTATGCAGCAGTGAGGGATGCAAGAGCTACGTGGTTCGAGCAGGTGTCTGCATCAAGCATGGTGCAAGGCAAGGCTTGGCAACTACGAAGAAGAAGAAAGCAGAGGCAGAGGAGGAGCCAAAACACGGAAACGGAGAGCCTGCGAAGAGGTTGAAACAAGAGCAAGAGGATGGCACATCGATCAGTGTGTCACAACCCTGATGGGACACAGTGTAGATGATGCACAAAGGAAAGAGCAGGGCCAGGGTGTTCTCTCTGTCTCTGAAAGTATGGATCAGTTAGAAGGCAGCTGTGCCAATACCTTACTGCTCCTCTGAAAGGACGGTCGGTAAACTGTGGTAAACTTTGTCCTGCTCCAGCAAAATACCACAAAATATACTTTAAACCTTAAAATTAACTGTAATGTTAGGGTTAATTTGCGAATGCTGTATTAATACACACGTGGCACATCCATTGCACAAACCGTAGCAGCGCACCTGAACAACAATTGTAAGCTAAATTTCTGTCTGAAATCGCAGGGTTCGTTAATAGGAGTGAAGGGTATTGTAAGTTCAAGTAGGCCTAAGTAACCCTTAGGGTTAGGGTTACACTTCACGACTCCATCTACAAGAAATTCATTACGTACAATACTTAGCGCTCTGGCAAACATCATTTCCATCGCTGCAACCATGTCGATACCTTGTAATAGTAATACTACGACTACATTCACAATCCCGACGAAAGTTGGAGACAACTGCTCCTACAGTGCGTCATTGATGAAGCAGGTAACTGGGCAGGAAAAATCCGAGATGGATGCCTTCCAATACTATTCGAGCGACCTTCCCCGGCTAAAGACTCTCCTACTTGGCGCCGATGAAGATGACGATGAGTTGAACGCCTTGGCTGCCGTCAACGATGCGTTGAGAAGTGCCGGTCTCAGCACCCTCACAGCCAAGAGCGAGGTCAGCAAGGACAATGACACGGATGTCTCAAAGCGCCGCCGAGGAAACAACTCGCAGCTTATCAAGCAGAAAGAATCAGAAACCTCACGGAAGACAAGGCTATCTTGGGAGCTCCATCCGAACTTGCTTCTTCACGATCTCAATGATGAAGTTGAAGAGGATATTCAATCCGTTTTGGATGACGGAGATATTCGCTAAGTAAGCGAGCTCGAGCTCAAGCGACGCTGTTGAACAATGTTTCAAGACTAAGGTCCATCATGGCTATGGTTTAGGCGCGGCACAAACATACTTAGTCTTATAGTTGTGGGGATTCGGCTGAATAAGTGGAGCTGATCTGAACGTTCTTGTGTGTATAATGTGGTTAATGATACTTTAAACAGAAATTTCTTTTCAGGTTGATGCCTTCCCCTTGTCACACACCGCAAAGAGCGCTGACACCACCTCTCTCTTTTTGTCAGGGCGTAATCGACTTATTCTTGCTGTCTCTGTGTGAGATGATCTGCTTCATATATCGTTAGTCTGCGTTTGCCGCACCTCAGCAATGTTACACCAAGCTTACATCAAATCGCTTCCTTTGTCATCATATCAATATCATTCACCCCACAAGGAGCATAAGCCTTCTGCGTGAAGCGTCAAGTAGATTACATCAAATCCTGACAATCCATTTCGTCTTCATCATACCTCAATCCTTACTTCGATGCTTAATCTTCTTACCGTATACGGATGAATGCTTCAATTCCTCGGTAAACGAAGTGAAGTAGAGTAAAAAGGCGCATGTAGTAATAAGATGAATCTCTAAAATAGTGCATTATGAATATGAACATATAGAGGCAAGTGATCATTTAGCAAGCGATGCCAAGTCCATTCAAGTGCCTCATCAAACCCTCCAAACTATAATCCTCCTCCTCACACTTCAGTACCACAAGTACTTGCGTAGTTAGCTCTGCCACAGCTTGATCCCATTCATCTCTTTCACGTGCCTCTCTCAAGATACTGGCACAAGAATCAGCCAATGAAGGGACTTCCTTCGACAGTGCAAACAGTGTATCACCCATTTCCTTCCTCTGGTCGTACGGTGTGGGCACAAGAGGATATTGATACGGCTGGAGTACCTTTTCCGCCGCATTGACACGAACTGTGCGAAATTGTTCCATAGTGATCTGCATAGTATCACGGAACATAGAATCTTCAGGCCTGGACTGTCGAGGACTGTATCCACCAGGAGTGGACGTGTGCGTCATGGTTCTGCTCATGATAGAATAGTCACGTTTGCGGAAGTTGTTATTATTGTAGGGACTGTTGGGAGTACGGGGAGTTCCAGGGTCGCAGGTAGATGACATGGTGGACAATCCGCCAGGTGTGGTAGGCGACCAGTGTGAATCGGGAGTGATGGGTCCGTTGTACCCACTGTAGGGCATACGGTAGACGTGACCAGCAGGAGCAGCGGAAGTATCATGAGACAACATTGATGTGAAGTTGTTCATCTCAGTCAGTGCTGGAGCAAGGAGTCCAGGCTCGTTGGAGACGAATGCGTTGACGACGGGGTAGACTTGAGTACCAATGCTTCGGACAACATTTTTCTTGTAGGCACAGGTGTGGTTCTGCTTCGGAAGGCCACACAACTTGCATCGATACTTGGTTTTCCCTTTCTTCTCGCTATCCTTGATTTTGCTGTTGCTGCTGTTGTCGCTAGAATGGCCAGGAGACTTGGGCGTAACGGGAGCACAGTACGGATCCGAAAGAGGATCCTTGGTCACAGTCGCCATCGGAGTAGCAGTAACAGCAGCAGCAGCCTTGCTTTTTTCAACCTTGGCCTTCTTTGCACTAGGCTTGATGACATCGTGCAACTCAACATCCCACGATACACAGTTCTCCTTCATAAAGTACCGCATGGAGAGGTTTTCATCGTATTTACGCTTCTTTTCCATCTCAATTCTAACCTCTTCTCTTGAAGTATCAAAGGAAACAACTCTGTGAGCAATCACTCCACCAAATGCGCAAACACTTGAGTTAACACGACGCCTGGCAACCATCAGTTGCCCCTCATTGGGTCGGTACATACTGCCTGGCTTTTTGAAACCTTCGTCGGACTCTGGAGCAGGTTGATTCATTTCAGGGAGGGTGAAACGGAACCCCATGAAAGCTGGTGCCATTTTACGCAACAGGGCGAAGAAGTCACTTCTGCAAGATAAGTTGACCATAGGATGGACGGTATGACGTGTCGACACCTTGGATTGAGTGGTAGTGGCAAGTGACGAATTTTCAAGCGTAGGGAGAGTGGGGGCTAGACCAGACGAAGGTGGATATTTATTCATATTCGTGTCCTCGGAGTAAACGTTGTTGTAGGAAGGCGGAGTCTGCGTGTGCATTGCTGCTGGTGCGGAAGCTTGATTGTAGGACCAGTATTGACCTCCAGCAGCAGCCTCGGCAGGACCACCATCTTGCATGATAGGTGCATTTTGGAGGAACCTTCCCAACTCATCTCCATCTACCTGATCTACTTCTTGAGCATCATTGAATGAATGGATGGGAGTCAATCCAATATTGGAGTTTTGAGAAGCAATACTCTGAATCACTGGATGCTGTTGCCTTGCCCTATCCCCAGCTTCATTTGAATTGCACATCAACGTGCTTGTAAAGTTGGCAAAACTTGCAGTACTTAGCCTCATGGGGTCCTCACTATTCTTGCTATCTTCCTTGTTCTCGTTCATGAAGGAGAAGACTTGCTCGAGGTCATAGCTCTTCCGCAAGGATAGGTTGGAGAGGTAATCACCCTCGGGCATGATGCCGTCAAACTGAATATGTTCAAAGGCAACATCATGGGTGGCAGAAAGTTCCTTGTCAATCGTAGCAGCAGCAGATTGATTTGACTTCTTCTCCATGGCCTTCTTCTGCTTGGATGAAGCCACAGGACTAGACGGCGGTGTATCATCCAACGCAAGCATCAACTCGGCAGGCAATCTATTCGCCGCACTTCCAATAGATGGACTTCCACGAAATACAGAAGAGCGGTTGGGATTGGGACTAGGAGATCGGATGGTTCGTCGTTCTCCTCTATTGTTGTTGTTGCTATTTCCTCCGTGGGTACCAAAGTATTCTCTGGAGCGGCTGGAGAGGATCTGATGTTCGGGGAATAAGGCCTGACTGTTTCGACTTGCGGCACGGCTTGTTTGGAGAGGACTGCTGGATCGACCGCCGTAATAGTTATGGTGGTGATGATGGTGCTGCTGCTGAGGGGGGGAGGGTGATCTCCTTCCAGTAGCAGAAGCATGTTGTTGGCTGGCTCCGGCATTCCAATCAAACGACATTCCATCGCCCATGAAACTCATACTCTGTTGCGGACTAACTTCAAAGCTCAAATCTAACGCTGGGAACCGGTTTGTTGGACTGGGTGATCTAGCCCTCGCATGCATCATTTGTGGATGGTGTGATTGCTGCCTAGCATACGGGTCCATGACACCTGCCGCTGCCTCTCCAGCTGCGAATGCTGCGGAAGAAATATCATTCCGACTGAGTGGCCGGCCACTGCTGCCATTTCGTGAGGATGAGTGGCTAGTGGTAGCTCCTGATGGGTTATTGTATCCTACGGGAGAGCGGGACCGTCCTCTTCGTGAGGTGATGATGCTGGGTGAGGCACCTCGTCGTGACGGAGAGTTGCGGTCGTACACTGATGGCATGGTAGACGTATCAATTGTGGGAATATCATCCATGACGAAGGACTGTTTTGCAGTATCGTAATTTTCCGAAGAAGGTGATGATTTGTTGTTGTTGTAATCCACTCGAGCCTCCTCTCCACCGCTCTGCCGATCTCCTGCCCTGCTCATCATTTGGCGAGATTCGTCGCTGCCAACATCGGCGGTATATCCATTCATTGCCGCCGCATCATTCTTGGCCGCTCTATTCTTGCGGGTTGGCAATACTCCTCGAGATGAAGCCATGGTCTATCAATGTGCCGAAGTTGATTGGATGTAATAAGTAGTATTGAGACAACACCAACTTACCTTTCATGATGTGAGTAGAGAAGGTGCGCTAACTTTGGCAAGTTGAAAGAAAAATATTTCGTCATTAGAGATGGACATCTTAATTTGGACTATTCCGACGTACAGGTGAGAACCTCTCAGCCGCCCTTTGAGATGCAACCACCACTGGCTTGCGCACCTTCCACAACGCACCTCTTTTTGTGATTGTTCCACTGAAAGGCGCGTTGAGCTGCCGTTGAGCGACGTTGGGTTCGCAGAAAAACACATCACCTCATTCTTTCAATTCCAATGTGACAAAAGTGATTGTAAGTAGAGTTGTATTAATTCCCTTATGAAAATACCGTTGAGTGCGGTAACTTCTTCTGCAACGGCACACAGGCACTTGGTGGACCTTGGCCTGCAGAGATGCCAAGTGCAAGTAGCTTGGTTTATCCAAAGAGAGTGTATGTAGACCGTTATTTCGTCACACTCTAAAATTGATTTAAAAGTTCGAAGTAAGTAGGAGGAAAAAGAGGAGATATTTATTATAAATCAGTTAGTTCAAAATTAAGCTTCATTGGACTTTCATCATATAATATAATATCATCCCACCATCACATCTCATTTCCCCTGCTTTGAGCTTAACTTTCGCAAACAGGCACTACACTCGCAAGATAGTGTACACACTGGGCAGTAATCGACGACAGGGTTTTTTGTAGGATCTACATCTGAGGCGCTGAAGCCAAGCCGTTTCTGCAAGTATCGTGAGGTACAAAAAAGGAGCAATGTGTGAGCTGATGTCTTAGACTTCTACACAGTGATATTATGCACATAATGTTAAGATGGAAATCTTACCTCACAATGATTGTTGCAGTAGGAGTGCTTGTCACAATGAAACGTCACGCACAAGTCTCTTCTATTTTTGCTGCAATGTGAAGGTGTCAGGTGAGCTATACACTTGTGTAGATGACATGCTAGATCGAAGGATTGTACTTACCAGATGTGACAGGTGACATTTTTCTTCACCTGCAAGACTCCATCCGTGGTGCCGTCACCCCTTTCATTCAACTCTAATTGATCGGCAACATCTTCATCTTTCTTATAAGCCTCCTTCTCCTTGCCATGGCGAGGTTTTTTCAAAGGCTTCGTCTTGCTCAACTCTTCAAGAGTAAGATATTCGTCACCATTCGGATCTGCAGGATAGATACAAAGCCTTGTACCATCAGCCAAGATTTCTTTTACTTGCCCATTGTAGCTTCCGAACCAGCCAAAATTCTTTCTGAACTTGTATCCGACTTCTCCAAACTCAACGTTTTTTCCGGTGTATCATCTTCATTTACTTCTTTGACCCTATTATTCTTGGCGGCAGTGGGCGAGTACCTCTTTGTCTTCTGGCGCCGCCTGCTTTGACGTTTGGTGTTACTGATAGGTGTCTTCTGGACATTTTGAATCGATGACTCACCAAGTGGAGCCCTATTTCTAAGATAGCGGTTGGCAGCAACTGATCCTCCTCGAACGTTCTCATTGTTTATTTCATCAGAATCGGTGGAGCCACGAGGAAGAGGACTTTGGGGCCCATCGTTTGAGAAGCTGGTATTGTTTGTATCGGTGGCTACATCTTCATCAATTTCCTCCACTTTGGCCATTGGACTGTCTTTAACAGAGTAGCTGATACCACTTGACTCTTCATCTTCCTCTTCATCACTCAATTCCAGATTATCTTCTTGACATTCATTGCAAAAGTTGATGAGATCGTTTGTGTTTGTACTTTCCTCATCACTTACCGTGCCGTTTTGCATCTGCTCCACCAATGATTGATATTTGTTCTTCCACTCATTGGCTTGCTCTTGCCACTGTTCAATCTCATCTTCAAGATGATCAATCTCCTCATTTTTACCTTTTAATTGATTAGTTAGATCTTCAAGCATGTCCTCTGACACATACGGCATCGTTTGAGAGTCATGATCGGTATTATTATGGGAATTTGAACCTAAACTCATTTCTAGAATTGACGGAGGTTCAAGTTGTTGTTGTTGTTGCTGCTGCTTGAGCTCTTCTTCCAAGGTAATCATCTTGGACTCGAGCATGGCTACCTTCTGCTCATACTGTTGCAAAGATGACTTCAAATTGGCAACCTCTTCATTCTTTGTCTCAAGAAGCACATTCAACATTTCCAGCTTTACATTGGTCAAGTTACTCTGAGAAACTCCACCGCTTCGTGACTTTTTGACTTTTTCGGTTTGAGGGCGCTTGTTTGACTTCCCTCGCATTATGTTTGGGCTGGAGAAACTCATTCTAGGCAAAATCTTTTTGGATGAGCGTGATAGAGCTTGTAGAGAGCACACTGGAAGGAAGGAGTCTGTTGTGCGGCGTTGAAGTCGATTTGTAGGTGACTTGAGGTGTTTTCTCAATCCACCTACCTGCTTGATTTCACTCATGTCATCTGAATTAAGTGGAATGCTCGGGCTTCCGCTTTCTGATGATGAGTCTTCTTCATCAATGTTTGATAAACAGTGGAACAGTGACTTGGATATGGATGGAGAGGGAGCTGCCAAAGACGAATAATCCATTTGATTTTTGGCTACAGCGAAGCCGGGGGCTTTTGGCGTAGAAAAAATCGTCATTTTAACTGTACTACTTCCTAATTGAGGGTCGTTTGGTCTTCAGGTTGGTTGTGTTGCTTTTGATGTTCGTTCATCGAGAATCGAGAGTGCCATCCCAATCGCCGATATGCGATGGGTGGCATCAAGTTTAGTACCGGTCGGACATTTGGGTAGCACTGTAAAATAAGAGTGAGACTAGACCACGCAGTCTACCGAGGCTCTGTTACAACCATTCATGTAACAAATACATATCGTACTCTGTCGTACTCCTATTTTTTTATGCATCAGCTCAATCACGAACATGGATCACAATAGCTATTCTCAATCACGAACATGGATCACTGGAATATTTTGTGTCATGTCAAGTTTTTCCCAGGGAAGGACAACAACTGTCCCATTGGGAAGGCCCCTTTCCACCATTGTTTGCGCTTTGGGTACTTGGTTCAATGCTATCCTGCCTGAAATCTTTGGATTGATCTCTTTGTTCCTGAGCTTCACCAGCAAGTATCTAAATTCGTGCTCAAAATTAAGTGGATCATCTTGGAATGACTTGTGAACATCATAGTATGATATATTGGGCAAAAAGGTGTCAATAAATCTAAACCAGGACCTGCCCATTCGGGCAAAGATTGACCCATGGTCACGAATAGGAGGGTTGGTTGTGCATACGAGCTTTCCATGACTGTTCAGAGCCTGATAAGAAGATTTGTATTCGTCCAAGAATAGTGTATCGACGACCAAGTCCATCGTTCCACTCAGTTTGTATATTTTCTTCTGCTGTTCAGGGAACCATATTGCCCCCAACTTTTCCAAATATTCTCGATGAGATTCGGGTGCAGTAGCCGTGACATTGGCACCTTCCTTCAATGCCAATTCTACCAAGGCTTGACCAACTGGGTTAGAGCCTCCAATGATCAGTACGTTTGCATCTGTGTATGGGTGTCCATTTGTCCTGCCTAGATTGAGCATTTGATATGCGGACATGTAACTCTCTACTAAGCAGATGGCATCGTCACGTTTAACATCGGAAGGAATAGGTATAGCTGATTTGGCAGGGATGGAGATGAATCGGGCATTGCCATTGCCGTTGGGAGTCAAGGCCACAATTCGATCACCTACTTGGATATTGTCACCTTTTTTAGCCTTCTTCCCCACGCTAACGACCTCGCCCATGACTTGTCGACCAGGGACTTCTAGGTAACCGGAGGATCTCTCGAGGTAATCTTGGATTGAAACCGTAGATGCCTATGTAACGAGAAGAAATGCGTCAGTAGGGCTATTGAGAAAATAGCAAAGTAAATCGCATCAGCAAAGCACCACTTCCAACTCACCTCTACTTTCACCAAAATGTGATCATTCATTTCTGGACGTGGAGACTTTGAATATCGACGCAATTTCAAGCTTTTCGGTGACTTTCCGATTCCATAAATATCGATTTGTCCTTGATATTCGCTAAGCTCTGCTGCTTCATCCCTATAATCAACCCCTTTCTTTTGATCGGACTGCGAATAATCATAATCCGTTGCGCACAACCAATCCGAGATTCCACAAATACCAGGCGTTCCAATCGGGGGAGATGCCACACTCAGCTGGTCTTCGCTTCCATCCTCTGAATCTGCAACGCTTATTCTTCCATAGCCTTCGATCGCTCCACAAGCATACCTATCTTCCCTTGTTTCCTCAAGCGAGGAGTCTTTGCTTTCACCGCTTGCGGAACTTTCTGCCGAGGAAATTTCTACCAGTGTATCTGGGGCTACACAACCACCAAACATTTTCCAACTATTATTAGATTGTAATGATGCCTCATCCGAGGATCCGTCGCTATCGCTTGTGGAGCCTTCTTCTGTTATATCTGGAGATATATTCCTTGCTCTCGCGCCGCGGTGCCTACTTATTTCTTGCTGCATGGCATTCTTAAGACTGAATCCTTTGTTAGGTTGTGATGTGTCGTTCGGACCCTGGGATGATTTTGTTGTGTTGTTCGTCTTGTTTCGTTTCAAGCCCTTGGGCATACCGATGCTGCGTAGGATTAAGCTACGTTTACTACTCACGCTGCTGTTGTCCAGCTCTTCACCACTACGTGGCTGGCCATTTCTTTGCAGCAGCTGTCCCGAAGAACCATTATTAGATTGCAAAGTGCTACTGGTACTACCAGCAGTCTTCTTTCGAGAGAACACCTTCATCCCGAACGATTTTTGCCTTGCACTTTTCGTTGTGGCTTACTCTGCTTCACTGGATTATTAATGTGCAGCGAGTTGTACAATAGTTAATGCGAATCGTACCTCTGTTCCATCTTGAAAAATTTGCTGGCCAGAATTCAGGTTGGCTGCGCCATACTCCACATACTTACCACTATTTTGTGAGGTGATTGAAGGTTTCGTTTGTGGGCGGAGACGAGAAAAGAGACGAGAAAGTCCTTTTCGCTCACAAAGATCGACAAAGATCTCTTGTTGAAAACCTCAGAGAGAGAGAGAGAGAGAGAGAGAGAGAGCTCTTCTGTTACCTGCTGCTAATGAAGTATAATATATTTCGTGCTTGTGTGGTCAAAAAAGAACCCTTGTGCTGCTTCGATGATGAATGCTTCTTAGTTTCGTTTCACCAACATCGCCATGTAAATGTGATATGAACTTTCTCATCTATGATAGGTGGCTGTGTAACCAGTGAGTAATTGGCTAATACAATAAACATCGACTCAACTGTGATCATTATTTTAACTGAGAAGGCATCTGGTGGGAGGTCGTAGAAGTAATGAACTAACGCTTGAGCTGGTCTGCTTGTGTGTGGGCTTTGAATGATAGGAGCAATCATAACAGCTTTCGATAAAGTCGTGAGTTGTCAACATATAGCTAATTTTAATCATAATCCTTTTCTACAGTGTACTACGCTACTGTGGTTTTCATGTCATAAGTGGTTTTCATGTCAGTCGCATAAAGCCAATCCTTTACCCCACAACAAAACAGTAGGAGAGCGATTGGGCTCTCAGAGTCGTAGGCTTCGGGCGTTCCAACAGGGACGCTTGCAAGAGAAGGTTCATCTTCGGTTTGTTTTTCTTCTTCTGCTGTAGATTCTTCTTCTTCAGAGGCATCTTCTATAGACTGCAAAGCCGTTTCAGCATCGAGTGATATTATTTCATCAAGTGATGCCGTCTCTTCATCCGTCTCTTCATCGTCAATAGCGTATTTCTTTGTCCTTCGTGCTTGATCTTTGCGCCATGCTGCCGCGAGGTCTTCCTCATCGTACAATGGTCTTGCCGATTTGGTAGATTTGGAATTCTTTGATATAAATCCTCTGGCAAAGCTACCGAAGCTGCGTGTGCTTCGGCTACCAGCGCTTCGTAGACTCGTTACACTTCTTCCTCCACGAGTACTTTTCTTTCCCAATGATTTACCTTTTTTATGACTACTGCTGTAATAATCGGTGACGCTGTTACTACTTCCAAGTGGACGGCCCCTTGAACGTGAACGACTTCTACCATCCTCCCGCCTCGAAGGACGATTCCTACTTCGAGCCGTTTTTGATGATCTGTGAGTAGCACTGCCGCGACCGCGGCTCCGCCCACGGTGCCCTGGAGAAGAGCTGTGTCTACTCCCACTTCTATCACCACTTGAGGAGTACCCCATGATTTCTGCGATGTCTACGATTTCTTCAGTTTACTGCTTAGCTGCTTGATGAATGAAGAAGTTGTTCTACTACAATTGTTTTCTACAATAATAATTGTGATATATAGGCGTTGACAGCATCAATCCATTGATATACATACTGTAATGCACTCTGCGACTTTTCGGTTCGAGTTGTCTCAACGCACTACTTACATATCTGATAAGACAGAGGGTGAGAAGTGTGTGAGATAAGCGCTGCGAAAAGTGTGAGTGAGAAAGTATATAGTGTGAACCCTAGATTTAGGGGGCAATTAGAACAATCTTTGGGGGATTAGCCCCCAAAGTTCACTCTGCTGTTATTTTAATGACCGTTAGGTGAGCATAGGTACTTGCTTGTCAGTCAAAGCCTCAGTTGGGCGCATTTCCCCGTGCCCACAACAATCCGAAGAAAGTTATGTAAAGGTCTCACTGATCAACAAGGAAAGCTTTCTCGACAGATTTCCCTCCTTCTTTCTTTGCAAAATTTGCGTTGAGAGAGGAGATAACCCTAAACCTAGCTAGTACAAGCGGTACCAAAGGGCGCCCCCAACATCAATTGAGCATGTCTTCACCATCCATGGGAATTGGGAATAGACTATCGTCCTTTACTAAAAGCAATATGTGACACTCTGTGAGAGAGAGAAGAAGTTCTTGATGCTCTCGTGATATTATTTTGAAGTTCAAGTGTTCTTCCGAGAGAGATCTAGATACTAGAGAGAGAGAGAGAGTTTGGCGACAGCATAAAACGCTTCATTGAATATTATGTGCATAATCTTCTTACTCTATCAAGTCCATCCAACCTATCCACTTATAATTGCATCAAATCGAGATGAAACTTTAGATCGTCCAACAGAATCGATGAAGTTGCGCAGCATCATTGACGATCCAGTAACATCTTCTGCCACTGCAATATCTTCTACTGGCAATACTCGTCCAAAAGATGATTTGCATTCGGAGCAACAACCTTCTTTGCGAGAGAAGCAACATCAACGACAACGGCGTCGGTCTTCTCTTGCCGGGAAAGATCTTGTGTGTGGTGGCACGTGGTTGGCTCTGGATGTTTCTTCATTGAATATAGATCTCGATATTGATGATGATGATGACGGAACAACGAATAGTGGAAGATCTAAATGTTGTATTGATACTACTACTTTTGACTCTGTCAACTTAGAGCCCAAGAAGGATAACGACAACAATCAAGCTAGCAATAACAGCAATTCATCTACCACCCCGTCACTATTGAGATGGATTGCAATCACCAATTACAGAGAGAAAGAACAACACGGTAGACCCAGTCGAGGAGGATTATTGACCGAGTACATCTCCTCACAATCTTCTGCTGAATCATTTGTAACTGAATTACAACAAAAGGGACATGAATATAATGGATTTAATTTCTTTGTTGGTGATGACACGGGTATATATTACTGCGGGAATCGTAGTTTTGTGCAAGGTGTTGGTGGCGGCGGTGGTGATGATGACAATACTACTACAGCACCACCCTCCACCACACAGCGACTAACTCCAGGAAGAATCTATGGACTGAGTAATGCATTACTTGATACACCGTGGCCCAAAGTCCAAAGAGGGAAGGAGTTACTCAAACAATTACTTCACAAGGAACAACAAAAGATGATCAACAACAACAACAACAACAACAACAACAACGGCAACAACAGCAATTCATCATCACTAAAACAACTCCACGAGGAACTACTGACCATCCTAAGCGATACAACCCAACCCAACGATGACAACCTCCTACCCAACACAGGTATCAGTTTACATTCCGAACGACATCTCTCCTCCATATTCGTTCCGGTAGACAATTTTATGGGGAAGGAGTACGGCACACGATCATCGACGAGTATTGTTATGGATGTGGATGGGTGTGTGAGTGTTTTGGAACGAAGTTGGTTGGCTGATCATCGAGAAGAAGTGGTGGATGAGTGGTTTCATTTTGGCAAACGAAAATGATAATGATGATGAGGAAAAGTTTATTGGATGACGATGACGAATAGTTGTTGTTAGCATAGCGTTATATTATTTACAGCATCTATAGTAGTAAGTATACCGTCTCTGTCCCCTCTCGAGAGACACGTCTTGATCAATCTCGTGCATGTGAATGCACTCCGTCTCATATATCATATAGGTATGATGGCCTTCCATTAGTGAACTCTATATAATATTTATCTAACCAACATAGGCCATCCCAACCACAACACTAATCAGCACTATCAGTCCCAAAAACACTCCCAGCACCAATCCACTCTTATGTAACCCCCAATGAGCTCGATAATAATTCTCACTGAAGCGATCTATACGATCATCGTCATCGTTCAGTAAGGTGGACATGTTGGAGAGGGATGGTAGTTTCGAGAGGGGGTGTGAGTCGGACAGGAGGAGTGAGTGAAGAAGAGAGCGTTGGGAGAGGTGCGTTTGTGATTTTTGTATTTCTAGATTGTTCACTCTGTCGGGCATGATGATGAAGTGTATGGTTTGATGGAAAAGGTGTCAGTGGAATAGGTATGTTAGGTATGCTGTATACTATTTGATGGATGTAATGATGTATCGTTTCTTCGTCGTAGTCTATCAGTGATGCAATGGTGTTGGTGTGGGCCAATCAAATGAATGAATGATGCAACAAAATGCCATCAGCAATCGAAAATAATGTCACTGTCTTGATGTCAATGCAATCAAGCTCTCGAGCAACGTCTACAAAGTGTCAGATTTCTTCCAGAAGAAGAAGTTGCTGAGAGGCTACAAGTGTCAATCAACTTCTTTTGCAACCACGGAACAATTAGCAAATTTGCTCGCGGACTTTTGACACTTACTCCCGCAATGTTAGATTTTGAGTCGAGTCAATAATTTTAGAATTTCTTCCCGCTTTTCATTCTCGCTACTCCTGCTAAAAAACGGTCATCGCCATTTTTGGCAAAGATCATGACGACGCGACGTCCGTTGCTCTCTCTCTAGCTGTGATTTATTGGCCGGGGCCGTAGTGTAATAAAAAGAGATAACAACCATTCCAAACTGCAGTATAATTGACGACGAGCTGCATTTATAGCATAGCAGATCAGATCATAGCAGAACATAGCAAAAAAAAGACGGTCAAAAACGCACCCAACAAACGACAGTTTCTTCCAACTAACTACTAAAAAAACAATGAACGACTCCTTCCGCCAATCCAACACCACCGCAACTGTCAAGAAGTACCCATCCAACACCCCCCCAAACGACACCTGGACAATCGAACAAGTCCTCCACTGGTCCCTCGATCAATATCACTCGGCGGCCATCCGTCGTACCAATTCGCATTTGGACGCGTTGAAACGTCAGTGTGAAAATGAGTGTGATGATGTGTTGATGTTGCATGAGTTGGCGGTGAGGATGAAGGAGCGGGGTGAGTTGAAAGAAGATGAGGATGATGATGATAATAATAATGATGAGGTGGTGATGATGATGGCGGGGGGAGAGAATGCAGATCCACAGCAGGTAGCTGAGGAAGAAAATCATGTCAATAACAACAACTTGAAGCCATCATCATCATCTGCACTTTCGAAATTGACCAGCAGTCAACCAAAGTCATCAACCACCACCAACAACAACCATACCTCTGCTGCTACAGCAACAGCAAAAAAGACACTTCAAATTACAATCCTCACTGGACCACATGCACCTCAAACCATCCAACTTCAACCCAAACACACTCAACCATGTCTCATTGGACGCTCCAAGGGGAAAAAGTTTTTACGGAATGGAATATCCTTGAGTAAAGATCAGGAGGTTAGTACTACACATGGCAAGTTTTCAATGGAGGAGGTAGTGTCTACTACTACTCTGCTGGATGATGATGAAAATGATCATGACAGTAGTGGCAGCAATGACACTGGTGGTGGTGGTGGAGGAGTAGTACAGAATAAATTTTACTATACAGATGTTGGGAGTACCAATGGTTCTACTGTTGGTGAAGCGAGATTGGAACCGAATGTTAGAGTGGAGATTGAGGAGGGGATGGTGTTGAGAATTGGTAATTCTACTTTGAAGATTGAGTTTGGGTAGGTTATTATAGATAGTAGAGAGAGAGAGAGACCATGTATCGATTGTTATGGAAATGGTCGATGCTGCGGGGGGGATTCTACATGTATAATCTAGAGAGCAATGCATTGATTGATTGATTATTCTACGAGTACAACCAGCTTCGGCCTATACCATCAGATGTGATGGCTTTATTTCCCATGAATTTACCGCGTGCGATTGTACGATAGCGTTGTTTTTTTCAAATTTTTTTCGAACATGCATTTTTTAACCAGCGTGCAGCGCTGGTCCCATACTGGACACTTCCAACTTTCTCTCTACAATGACCAACTCTATTCATCTCCTTGCCCTCGTGGCATCCATAGCAGCTGTCTCATCACCAACTGCCGATGCGTACGGCTTGTTTAGCAAAACAACTGCCAGCAATGACGAGCTAAATTCAAAAGTAAGTTTCATGCGTTCATTCCTTGTATGAGATTTCGCATTGGTCACTCTATGGTATTATTCATCAGACTGTTCTCTTTTTTTAGGCAACTCGTGTCAACCCTCTATCGTCTCCAAATTCATTCGCCTTGGATCAGCAAGTCGTATCCTCCGGATCATTCCATACATGCGCGATTACGCATCGTGATGGAATATCGTGCAGTGGAGGCGAGAAGAAATGCGGTCCCGTCAAATGCTGGGGGCACAACAATCACGGACAAACTTCGACCCCGCCTGGACTCGTTCTCACGGACGTTTCGGCCGGAGGTTTCTTTACTTGTGGTCTCAAGGTGGGCGGTGAGGCGATTTGTTGGGGTGAAATTGATCATCCACCTCGATCAGTGGAGAAACTTGAGGAATCCTTGTCGAGAGAAGAGCTTTCGAATCTGTATCATGCCCAAAGAATCAACAAAGGAAAGGCAAGTTCCAGCACTCTCAATGGAGGTGATTACTATGACCAAATTAGCAGTGGAATGAAGCACGCATGCGCCGCGATAAAAGGCGGTGAAGTACATTGCTGGGGAAGAAATGATTATGGAGAGTCTACGCCTCCAAGCGGAAAGTTTGTCCAAGTGAGTGTCTCTCTTTGACTTCTTTGATCATTGCATAGTCCATCTAACGTATAATTCTCTCATGCTCTCGTCGATTTGATCGAAGGTATCTGCTGGTAACTCCTTCACCTGTGGTATCCGTTCCAATGGTGCTGCAGAGTGCTGGGGCAAGAATGACGTAGGACAATCTTCTCCTCCACCTTACCCCGGGAATATCTTTACACAAGTCAGCGCAAGCATTGGTGGAGATCACGCTTGTGGAATTCTATCGCAAGGTGGTGTTCGCTGCTGGGGTAATAATGGCCGTGGCCAAAGTGAACCGCAAGACGGTGAGTGTTGATATTCTCTACATTCGTCATGTCTCCCCATGGAGATGGAGGTTTTGCTCGCACTCCTCACTCCATTCTCCATATTTCCAGGGACGTTCCTCCATGTATCTGCTGGAATCCGAACTACGTGCGGAATTGAAGTCAAATCACAAGTTTCCTCGATCCATTGCTGGGGTGGTCGTGCGAATGCTGTATTAGATCAAATAGACTTGCAAAGAAATGAGCATCGAGTAGCAGTGGCAAGTTCAGGATATTTGGATGGTGATATGTTAGATCACGGAAGACTTTTGGACTATTCATCTGATCATCATTATCAGCACATCTCGTTAGGACAAGACCATGGCTGCACAACAATTAAAAAGGCTAAGTTGAGCAATGATGAATCCTCAACTGCAGCTTCGTCACTTGAGTGCTGGTGGATGACAGGATCAGATTTTGATGCGCATCGAGTTCCAATTGGGTTAGAGTTGATCAAGATGGCTTGATGGAGCAAAAGCTCACACTCACTACATGAACATGATATTTCGTCGGCCGACAAGCACAGGCCCGATGGCTGGTTTCGCCTTCAGCCTTCAACTTCAAGCTCAAGACTTTTTCTGTAAACATATTTAAATGTTTCCTCGTATTGAACTGAACATGAGCACTTTAGGTTCATAATGCCTCTCGTTGGGCTGGATGTTTCTTTGCGTGCTGACTTCTTTCCGACTTCTCAGTAATATAGTTAGTAACAAATCAGCAACTTCCACGTCCACGATGGGGTTGTTCGCATTGATGAAAAAATATACTCCATCACTTGATTGACATTGACTACCTCTCTGCTGAAGTTGTTTTGTCGTTCCTGATTATTTGATGCATCAATGTTATTATTGTTTTTGGCTACCATACTGGGCCGGGCACATCTTGTTGACCGCCATCTTGTTAATTGCCTAAACTAGTTGATAAGAAAGCCGAGTGTTGGAGATATGAAAGAGTGAGAATACGATCGCCTACGCTCCGCACTGGAAGACTGGATGAGAATGGCACAAATCTCTACCTCTTGTCTGTATTATTTGTTACACAATAGGATATCAAGGCTGACGGAATACGCTACATAGAGGCACACAAGAGATTGAATTATCGCCAGCTTGCTCTGTACAATACTATTGTAACATTTGATTGAATGCTTCGCTCGTTTTCAACTGTAGGAAGTAAGTAGTTCGTGGGTCTCTCTTGAGAGCGTGCGTGGGTGACGAGAACACGTCGCGGTGCGGTGGGGTTCTCATTTTTCTGAACAAACCCGCCCAACATACCGTCCAACCAGCTCTTCTTGGCTTGGCTCGTTGCGTTACTATTCTTGGCTGTCATTACAATGCTTTCGTTCTTCTCATCGACTCGTATAATCCTTTTGGTAATGGTGGTTGCGACTCCTCCTACATCATGCCGTCGCCACCAAGCATTCTCTTCTCGTGGCAGCCACCACGCATTCATCAGCGCTACACCAACAACGAAATCATTGCAGCACAACATTGCAACAACATTATTCACTGCGAGCAGAAACAAACAAACAAATGCAGGAACCCCTGATGTCATTGATCCACAGCCACATCGTCATCACAAAGCGAGAGGTGCATTAGGAAGACGCCGCTGGATCAGAGACATGATTGTATTTGGATCCAATGGTATCGCCGCTCGTACATATGCATCTACAACAAACATACCATCGCCTGACACCAAAGCAGCAGCCATATGCGATCCAACTATAGAGAGCTATCAGAAGGGATCAAACAGAATACATATTGTCGGGACTGCACACGTCAGCAGTGTGTCTGCCCAGCTCGCCGGAGCAGCTGTCAAAGAGATTAAACCTGCGGCGGTCTTTATTGAGCTCGATCCGCAAAGGATAAGTCGGGCTTTCCGTGATGGACGCATTACTCAACTTGTAAATATTGTGTTCTTTACGGAATCCAAAGGAAAGGTAACCATGAGAATGGCCCAGCTATTTCCTCAGGACTTTGAGAAGAAGTCGAAGGGATTGTTTAATGTGTTTGAAAAGATGAGTGTTCAAAACCCAATTCAGGAAATGTACGAAGGTTTAGAGGCGCAGGGAATAACTCCTGGAGAAGAGGTGAGTTATATTATTAGTACAACTACTTGCATTCTTTTTATCTAAGCATATGAACCTCTCACCATATTTGTTTCCAGTTCATCACGGCAGTCGAGGAAGGAGTACAAAACAACTCCATCATCATTCTTGGAGATAGGTCAATGGATATCACTCTAAAACGTATTGCAAAAGCTTTATTCTTTGATACAGATCTAAAAAAGTTGGCCGAGGCTGATAAAATCATTACAAACAAGATGAAAGATCGTATCCCAGAGCTACAAGAATGGGAGAGGCGAATGAATGAAAGTGGACAACAAACCAGGGAGTTGTCTCCAGAAGAGTTCTCGATATTTGTGGAGCGACTGAAGACGAAGGAAACAACGATAGCGCTGATGAATGAAGTTAAAAAGGCTGCTCCTGCATTATATGAGGCATTGGTAGGAGAAAGAGATGTATTCATGGGGAGAGCAATGGATATGACAGCTTCTGCGTTGTTGCCTTCTTTGATTTCTTCTGGCTTGAGTTCATCATCACCGGAAATGGTTAGCGTAGTTGGCTTGGGGCATGTTCAAGGCATAGGTCGAGAATTGATATCAATGGGATGGACAAAGTTTACCCCAGCATATTGTAGTAGATGAGCATAACGGTAGACTCGATCTCAGTCATACTTACTAGAGAGCGATCATTATATCCTGTTGACACTATCTAAGCTTCTATGTATACGGCATTGTTGATAACGTCCTGATATCTAACGAGAACAGCAAGGCTCTCTCTCCTCGTAGATAAGTAGTTTGGGAGGAGTGAAATTTTTTGCGAGGAGTGGAAATTGGAATGGAAATGGCTCCTACACACGCGGGACTTATAAGAGTTAATTTCTAGCCCTTTGCTATTGCAAATACTACCATTAGTCACGAGTCCACCACAAAGTGTAAAATTGAATTTCGGCGCAAAGTTTTGTTGAATTTCGGCGCAAAGTTCAAGTTGTGTTGTTGTGATTGAATGACTTCCATCTTTGGAGCCCCGGCAGGGAGTGCAACACTATCGATGAAAAAGACAATAAGGTCTCACCTGCGTAGTCATTAGGCTTCATTTGTCGCATGCAAAACATGATAATGACGAGACTGCATGCAATCCTCTTCGTCACCGCCGCTTTTGCCGCAACTTTGGGCTGCTACACATTAATGATGCACATCAATTCAAATCATCATCAGCTGCAGCATCGACGCCGCCTTTCAGAATTAGAATCGTCGTCATCTGATGATCATTGGACATGGGACATTCCGAGCATACTCTCCCGTGCAAAGAAGAAATCGTCATTATCGACGCAACAACCACTCAGAGTGCTCATCATTACAACATCACTAGTCGAATATGACAAAGGCACAAGAGGCACCACCCACGGCTTCGATCGACTACAACACGTCACGCTCCCACCACTAATTGACTCTGTCAAATCCATGACATCTCACGGATGGCATGTCGATGTCTATCTCATTTTAGGGTACAAAAATCTAGCACCACACCGAAAACAACTCATCATTGACGCACTACCCCCCGGTGTTGGTCTTGAAGTATGGGAGGATGCCATACCACTGTATTATAAAAATAATTTCAACAAGAAGCGGCCAAGGTCAGATCAGGCCATTAGCAATGGAGATCATGCATTAAGTCGACAGCATCGATTTGTGCTACGTGATAAATTGCCATATTATGATTTCTTTGTAGCGTTTGAAGATGATATGAGAATTACTGCAGATCATGTATTGGAGTTTTTGGAATTGTCGAATGATATTTATCAACTTTATAAGGAGGCAATGTCTTCTTCGAATGGACAAGAGGTTGCTGTTGTCGACAATAATGTGGAACAACTGCCGCCTACTGTGGTCAATCGTCACAAATCAAATGATGGTGCATCTGTCGGGAATGATATCATTCATGATCCCATTAATGTCAAACATATCCAACGATTATTCCCAGGATTGCTACGTGTCGAAGTATTAGATCGAAAATCTGACCATCCGCTGCGAAAGAAGGGAGTATTGGACAATCATCGATTTGTGAAGGAGTGCCCACCCAGTTCTGAGGCGTTTCGTAATAACAACGAGGGTAGTGGAGAGTCGTTGTTAGATCCAACAATATGCTGTGATGAACATGATCCACCGAGAGGGAAAATGACTGCTCATCCAACGATGGAGGAAGTTGTCATGTGGGAAAGTGAGTGCTGTACACATCTATTGTGGTTGATATGTGGAGATTTGTTCGGGAGTCGAGTTGTGCTCAAATTCATTCATTCTCTCAACGTTGGCTCATACTTTCATTCTTCATTCTTATTGTACCACAGCAAATATTCATTTCACAGGAGTGAGAAAATATCCCGATCCAATTGGATGGGTGGCTGCCATGCCAGTAGAAGACCGGGCGGATGTTGGTTCATTTTGGTCTGGTTATAAGAAAGAGGAACCCAACTTGAAGAGACCAAGGAGGGTTGACGAAACGATTGGTAATCAAGCTGGTGAGTTCGTCACATTCATTCCGTTCCACTTTTGTGTAGCTATTGTGCAGTGAATATTGCTCATCTGAACAACCTTTCTCACGCTCTCTTTCTCTCAAAAGGTTTCATGGCAACAAGAAGCCAAATTGAATATTTTCACAACACAGCTTGCCCTGGTGGATTCTTACCTCCATTTGACTCAAAGCACTGGAAAGGAGACTCCTTACAACGCCATTCTGTTGAATTTTGGAGTGGTAAGTTTTTGTCACATTGATTCAGCTTCACATTGTACAACTATATATACTGTGCAGTGAATATTGTTCATTTGAACTACTTCCTCACACTCTCTCTTTCTCTCAATACGTTTGCATAATACATATAAATAGGTGGCTTTCAATTATTTGGACAGTGTTACTTGAATAGGTGAGATTTAGTCTAGTTACACAGGCTTCTTTTGCTCATGATTTTATTCTCAACTTGGCTCAACAACTTGACCTTTGCCTTTGTTGAACTGTTTTAGAATACTTCCATTGGAACCTCGCAGATTTGAAAAACATCTAATCTATCATGTATCAAATAACAAACAACGCACGGCACCTGCAAAGAAGATGATACGGGTGGGAGACTTTTATGGACAGATCATCACTGTGAAGGAGAGAGCAAAAAAGTTTGCAAAAGAGATGTGGAGTATTGAGTTAACTTGAAAGAATCGAGCTAAATTGTGCATAGGCCGAATCGATTATTATGTGTACATCATGGTGCTTGCATCACCTTCACCACTCTTAATACTGCTTTAGGGTTCAGGGGGGCGGGGGGGCACATACCTCCCAGGAGAGAAAAGGTATCTTTCTACAGCATCTTCAACAGAGGAATTA
Organism: Skeletonema menzelii; assembly: GCA_036940005.1. Classification (NCBI taxonomy): domain Eukaryota; phylum Bacillariophyta; class Thalassiosirophyceae; order Thalassiosirales; family Thalassiosiraceae; genus Skeletonema; species Skeletonema menzelii. The sequence continues at coordinate 31,397 of JALLBH010000502.1, forward strand.
GTAACTGAGCTGGCGCGGTACATCTAAATCGTTCTAACATCCTCCGATGATCTCCTCTACACGTTGTTCCACGAACTGTGAGCTGTCCTCTCCACCACAACGAAACCGACGCACTACGTTCCAATCGCCACAATAGCAGCAATAACATTGAAATAATGAATTATTATGAAGATGCTGCAGACGAGGCCGAGGAGGGCATTGAGTGCTTCCATATCGGCGATATTTTTGCAAGAGCATCCGATGCCGACAGTATTACAGATGAGGAGGCATCCACAGCTGCTCCAGCTGCTGGTCGCAACCAAAACAGCAGCAAGAAGAAATTGATTTACATCGGGGCAGCCGTTTCAACGGTGTTTATTGCAATAGCCACCGGCGTGCTAGTCTCCAGGCAGAGCAGCACACAAAAAAGAGTTGCTGCAGCATCACTTACTGAAGGGACAGCAGAAATTCCTTGGTACGCATGCCTCGACGAAGAATCATGCTTTCGCCAAGCAAGTTTGCTCGGTTTTACCGAAGAGGATCGTCGCTCTGGTGACTACGCCGATACAAATCTTTATGGCTGCTTCCTCAAAGACCGTCTTGTTTATTGGGGTGAGGGGGGAACAGAGGAACAGATGGTTACAACGGAATTCCCAGGGGTAAAGCCAACACATCTCCGATGATGTTGATGTGTATGATAATGTTGATGTGTATGATAGCACTGCAGCTGAGGCCGAGGAGGGCATTGAGTGCTTCCATATCGGCGATATTTTTGCAAGAGCATCCGATGCCGACAGTATTACAGATGAGGAGGCATCCACAGCTGCTCCAGCTGCTGGTCGCAACCAAAACAGCAGCAAGAAGAAATTGATTTACATCGGGGCAGCCGTTTCAACGGTGTTTATTGCAATAGCCACCGGCGTGCTAGTCTCCAGGCAGAGCAGCACACAAAAGAGAGTTGCTGCAGCATCACTTACTGAAGGGACAGCAGAAATTCCTTGGTACGCATGCCTCGACGAAGAATCATGCTTTCGCCAAGCAAGTTTGCTCGGTTTTACCGAAGAGGATCGTCGCTCTGGTGACTACGCCGATACAAATCTTTATGGCTGTTTCTTTAAAGACCTTCTAGCGTATTGGGGTGAGGGGGGAACAGAGGAACAGATGGCCACACCGGGATTTACGGGGGGGCAGCAACGCATCTGGTGTTATGATGTGAATCCTAACCCTGAGGAAGAACTGGACATTTGTGGTAATCCCATCCCAAATCTACCATCTGGAACACCAAGCGTTACGCCTTCTACGTTCCGCCCTTCCATGTCGTCTCAGCCGTCCCTCAATCCAACCAGCAGTCTACGTCCATCCCTATCTACAAAGCCAAGTGCTTCGCCCACATCATCTGAGCCCAGTGCCTCGCCCACATCATCTGAGCCAAGTGCTTCACCTTCCCTTAGCTCTCAACCATCGACGTCATCCCAACCGAGTGATGTGCCATCGATAAGTTCAAATCCCTCAACGTCTCCATCTGGGCAACCAAGCTCGAGTCCTTCAAGGTNGTGATGTGCCATCGATAAGTTCAAATCCCTCAACGTCTCCATCTGGGCAACCAAGCTCGAGTCCTTCAAGGTAAGATTTGTTCAATATATCTTTACATGCTCTTCCTTGCCGATAGTATATGCTTATCTTGAACGCTCGTTCTTTTTACTCTGCTCTCGCACCGACAGATGCCCCACACCTCAGCCAACAAGCATACCGACATCTTATCCCACAACGGTTCCGTAAGTCCATCCAACTGAAACTACTGTCGCATAGTCTCTGTTGGATATCTTTCTTAAAGGCATTACATCTAACATCGTCGCTTCATTTTCATTCTATAATCATATCCCTCTTATAACTTTGTATCCAACGCTCAGTCCTACACCGAGGCCGACTAGGAAGCCCACAAAAAAGCCGACGAAAGAGCCAACACGAAAGCCAACTGTAAGAGAGATAGTTTGTGAAGTGAATCTTACTGTTTCTGTCTTTATCTTGTGTACTCATATGCTTATTTTCCTTATCTATTTTCAGCGTCAACCTTCGTCACGTCCTTCAGCCACACCAACGCTGTCTAGTCAACCCTCTCCCACTCCTTCTTCACAGCCCTCATCGGATCCATCCGCGGCTCCAACATCACATCCTTCTTCTCAGCCCTCGTTCCTGCCGAGCGTATCGACAGAGCCATCCCTCACTCCCACATTGTCTCCAAGCATCTCATCAATACCAAGTACAAGTACAACTGAGCCAACCACTCCTCGTTCGTTGTCTCCCTCCACTTCAGCTGGGCCGTCATCAGAACCGTCGTTGAAGCCAAGCCAACGCTCTCCCAAACCAATCATCGACTCCTCATCTGAACCGAGTTTGTCGCCCTCTGACTCCAAGTCAGCTAGGCCGTCGTCGAAGCCAAGCCAACGCTCTTCAGAGCCAAGCAGTGGACCCTCATCTGAACCGAGTTTGTCTTCGTCTTCTCAGCCAAGTTTATCGCCTTCAAATTCTACACAGCCGAGTTTATCACCTACAAAATCGACAAGTGCTGTTCCAACGAAGGAACCATCGCCTCTTCCCACCAATGTACCAACTACAGAGCCTACGACTTCTGCTCCAACTGCTGCTCCGTCACCAGCTGCTACTTCGTCACCAACAGAGGCGACGACGACTACATCTCCCACAGTAGCTGCGACTTCGTCACCCACTAAGGCGCCGACTGCATCTCCCACAGCAGCTGCGACTTCGTCACCCACTAAGGCGCCTTCATCACCTCCCACAGTAGCTGCGACTCCGTCACCAACAAAGGTGCCGACTACATCTCCCACAGCAGCACCAATAGATCCACCCACTCCTTTGCCAACTCCTATTCCCACCCCTATTCCCACTGCTTCTGTTTAACTCCGCATGCAATGTACTTACAAAATTTCAGTAAATTACTCGCTAGAGAGAGAGACTGGTCAAGCCCTGTGAAAGCTAGAATCATAATATACTTATTCCTTGAACAACTGTACAGGCACATATAATTGTAAATATGAACTTCTTGTGTTTCAAAAACTGCTCCTATCTTCCCAACTTCTTCTTTTTCTGATATAGACCTGATCAATATCCTCCCAAGACGGCGATGATTGTAGAGCCTCCTCAATAAAGAGCGTGTTCATCTTAGCGCTCCCCTCAGGCGAGTCATCTAATTGCACAACATGTTGTCTGTTTTTTTCCTGTCCAACTTTTTCAGAGTATTTTTCTACAGTCCATACGGAGGAATTAGTATCTGATCTGGCGCGCTTTTAATCGGAATCTTTTCAATTTTTCCCACGATGATCACCTCTCGACACGTGTTCAACGCAACTAGCTTCTTCTCCACCACCAACTCAACAAGTACACTGCACATCGCTGTGTGTTCATCACAATTAATATCAATCAATAAGACGCAAAAATAATGAATTATTTTGGAGTAGACGAGGAAGGAATTGAGTGTCACATCGGAGATGTGTTGGCACGATCATCCGATGATGTTGATGTGTATGATAGCACTGCAGCTGAGGCCGAGGAGGGCATTGAGTGCTTCCATATCGGCGATATTTTTGCAAG
>JALLBH010000503.1:0-18652 GCA_036940005.1 Skeletonema menzelii
TTATAGTTGGCACGGATAGTAAAGAAGGAAATATCTTCGGCTCCAACAAACTCCACTAGTACCGGCTACGCTAAAGCCACATAGCTGACCTGATGAGTGTCAATTTGGGATGGCTGCCGGTATTTATATATTTACTTGTGATTCATAGTTTTCTTTTTAGCACAATATTTTTACACTGAAATATATTTTGTTATTGACGGTTATTCTACTTTTGAGTGAGTTTCATTGTTGTCTCATTTCTTTGACTTGCAACTCATCTCTCAGACATAACAACAAGTCTATAGCAGCATCTAATCACGCTTCCCTCTCCGTACAGTCTTACCCCCAGCCTTTGACGACGGCTTTCGTTCCATTGGGACGTAATCCCCCTCATCATCACCCCCCGCTCCAGTCAACCCCTTCAACATACTAGTCAACATCTTTGACGGATCTTGCTGGAATTCCATCTGCTTCTGCATCATTTCTTTTTGTTCCGGATCCATGTCCTCCATCATCTTGGGCATAAAGAATAACATGCCCCCTGTAAATAACATCATCAATATCATTGGGTTCTTAAAAATGCTAAAGATACTAAAGCCCTGTCGCTTCTCATAATATTCGTACGAGGCATGCGCGGTTAATTCCAGCGGATGCGGCATCGCCTGCTTTGGTGCTCCGGGGTATACATACTCGATACATTTTGGCGAATCCATTGCATCCTCCAACAATTGAATTTTTACCTGGCTGAAGTGATGTTCTCGGCTTTGAACATCGAGCAGGTGCACGCCCGGAGGGACACGGTGGAAAATGAAGTCACCATTTGGCTGGGTGTAAGTTGTGAAGGAGCCATCGTTGAGTGTAATGCGCGTGGAGTTGAGGGAGGCAGCTGGATCGGGGAGGCGGAGACGGCCTTGGATGGAGGCGGTAGGTATTGATGATGAAGAAGACGAGGCTGAAATGCAGCCTAGAATAAGGGAGAGGGTCAATAGTAGCAGCTTTGGCGTTATCATGGTTGCACAGCTATCAACACTACTACTTAGATATCCAGCAAGCAAAAAATATGAGTGTAGAGCAGACTTTAGAGCGTGAGTGAAGAGCGGGCCTCGCAGGCCCAGATAGAGGGCTTTCCCGCTGTAGCTCCGGTTTGACTGGCTTTTTTTAGATTGTCATTGATGATTCGGGGGCAAAGGTCCATAGCCCTCTAAACCAACCTCCATTATCCAGAGAGAGAAGGCGCCCCATCCGCCATCGCCATCGCGATTATTTGGGAGAAGTTGTTGGAAGCAAGGTGCCAAGGCCAACGGTTTTACGATTGCAACCATGCATACGTAGTAGGTCTTGGAGCGCTAAATCATGACGACAGTCGAAGCTACCGCCTCAATAGAGGGCGCAAGAAGTAAGGGATCTCTGCTGGAAGAAGACGATGCTTCATCTGCAGAGGAAAAGAAAGAGGTGTCACCCGAAGAAGGTGAAGGTAATGATGACACTTCGGTGCCATTGGTAAACTCCGGCAGCTCTTTAGATGACGAGGCTAGCAATGCAGATGATGTCGATTCTAGTTCCACTTTAAATACCCTTGATTCAACTGATGGTGAACCATGCCCAAGATGGGCAGACGTGTTGTCCACACCTTCCAATGCGGCAGTGTTTACTCCAACTGCAGATATCAACTCTCTCAAACAAAATATGCATGGATGGGGTAAGAAAATATACCTTTTGCTGTATTTCAATTCGAGTGCGTTTTAAGTCTCACAGCTGCCCCTCCTCCTTCACTTATGTAGCATTGAAGAGTGCATACGATCGCACCAAAGTGCTTTCTCGCACTGGGAAGAATTGTTCTCAGCTTCTCTCTGATATTGCAACCCTCAATGACGAGCTGAGTAATGCCATGCTCAAATTACGCCCTACGCTTGACTCTGCGGCATCAGGAACTCCCCTTGATGACTTTTCAACTGATATTAATGCTTGTTTCGTATCATTTGTCAAACAAACACATGAGATGGCTGCATGCACACAAAATGACATTGTGCGTCCCTGCAGTGAGTTTAGTGCCAATCTTGTAGAAGAGGGGGCACAGATTTACTCACGTTATAGTGAAAGTCGGTTGAGGTGTTCACAAGCGCGGAAGGATGCGTTAAAGATGAGGCAACGTTGCGAGGCTAGCGTGAAAGATGCTGAGGGGGCTGCTCACGCGTTGCGAAATGCCAGGATGTCTAAACGGAAGTCCAGTGATGATAACGTCACTACATCAGCGACAATGCTGCCGCAATCTGTGGATGAAGCGGATGGTGGTGAAGTTAAATTGAGTTTGGAAGAAACACTAAAGAGGTTTGGTAGCACGCACGGACTGGCGAAGACCTGCGAAGCAGTCGCTTCCGCCCTTGCTGATATTGAAACGTTTGAGAAGAAATACGTTGATTTGGTGGAGGCAGAAAATAAAGCTGTTGCAGATGCTCAGGATTCCGAACGACAGGCTTTAGATGCTGCGCAACAAAATGAAGAGAAACGTTTGTTGTATATGATTGGAGTTTTGGAGCGTTTTCTTCAGACGACTAGGCAAGCCTTGGACAAAATGGCTCTCGACATCACCGCGGGGCCCTTGGAATTAAAGTTGGATAGTAGCCAACACGATGCCCCGACACCCTCGACACCCTCGATTTTTAAGGGCCCAATTAAGAGCCCAAGGAGATTGCGAACGACTTCAGATGATACTGGGCCCTCGATTAATGAAACAAAGCTTTTGAATCTGCCTGACGAATTGGCCGATTTGAGAGATACGATGAAATCTTTAATCAGCCGCCAATCAGCTAGACTGAAGGCATTGAAATTAATTTCATCCTTCAATGAGGGGATTGCGACCGCATTGGAAAATTTTGCAGCCAACATTCTATCTCGGCTTGAAAGCGATGGATTTGTTGGCAAAAAAAGGTACGTCTCGGCATGTTAATTTGCCTTGTAATAACATACACAAGAATATTGCGCGTCTAATTTTGCTAAATGGTTGTCAATCACAGTGATGGAAAGAAATCAGGTCCTCTAGCAGCTCAGCTGAGGAAGAATGAGGGTGAAAGTATGTTGAACGCTTGGATTATCGTCATCAAGGCACTAAAAACCAATTCACAATTGGCGAGAGATGCTTCAAAGCAAGTAAAGGGAGGCAACTCACAATTGTACAATATTCTGTTTCAAGCTGACAAGGAGTTGAAAGCTTTGAAAGACGGTGATGAATTTAGGTGGAAATATCTTAACGATGCCGCTAAAGGCGAGACAAAGGCCAAACTGAAGCATAGCCAACTTTTGATTGACTTGGGGAAGGCGAAAGGGCGGTTATCCACACTTGAGGATGACAACGCTACTGAGAGTGTAAACGGTTCAAAGAATAACGCAGCACCATCAGTGAATAAAGCGATGGGAAAGATGTTTTCGATCCTTCCGAGGGGCGGCGAACATGTGATGAACCAAATGCTGACACCTCAGCAAAGGCAAGCTGTTGTGATGGAGCAACTCAAAGAGGCCGAAACCAAAGAAGCGAAGGCAGCAGAAGGCGCTGCTGCTGCTAAGAGTGTAAAAGAACAAGCCATTGCTTCTTACACCAAGGAAGCTAAATCGCTAATACGCAAAAGTGAATCAGATGAGCGCAGTACCTGGGAATTAATGCAGGAATCTCTTATGTGCGCAGTGGACGCAGTTAATAGGTTCCGCCAAGGCCAGGTAGCAGTTGTCGTGGAATGTTTGAATGGCATCCAAACTCATTCAAAAGTTGTCGTCTCCAATGATGTAACGACGTGGACGCATATCACAGAGAAACGCATCAAAGACAAGCGCTCATGGGTTGTAAATGAAAATGGTGACAATTTGGACGATATCGGGTCTGGATTTTCGCTCAAAGTGCACCGCATCGACACTACTGAAGTTAGGAAGTTGATAGAAAGAGTATTAAGTGAGAGCATAGATGAATCAGTTGTAAATGGTGACTCCACACCGATTGGGCCCATTGATACAACGGAAGAAGTTCCAGCCGAATCTGCCCCAAAATCTAAGCTACCGGATGTCCCAAAGGATCCAATCATTGGGAAAATGGATCCAATTTTTTCGAAGAAGCTGAAGGGGGTATCGATCGATTCATATTACGAAAAAGGTTGGTCTGACAAGATCAATCCTTTGTACAGTCCCTGGCTTGAGAGGAAAGGTAGTTTTGATGTCTCAGTGACACAATGGGAGCATTCTGATCAAGGTTTCGAAAACAAGTGGTCAGGTGAGAGATTCCACCAGAAGAGAATTGTCAAATTCAAGTTCAAGAGAACGACGCATTTATATATCGGGCCTCCTGTTGCGGGAGTCACTCAAACGCAGTACTGCTACAAGGATGGAGACGACAAATGTATCATTATGATGACGGTTGAAATGGACGGCATTCCCTATTCTGATGTTTTCGCTGTTGAAGTTCGCTGGGCGGCGAGGAGAGTAGGAACAAATGACATCTCCATCGACGCAGGGGTGTTTGTAAACTTTATCAAATCAAGCATGTAAGTGATTTTGTCGGGTTGTGTACAGAATGCAATTGCCACCGTGATTAGACACTAACATTTGTCCTGAATCGAACACTGTCTACAGGTTTGCTTCGAAAATCAAGAGCGGCACTTTAATCGAAACGAAGCCAATTCACTTGGATTTGTTTGAAGAAATCAGGACAGTGCTCATATCTGACGACACCACCGGTGCGCTTGCTGGTTCTGGAGAGGCAGAAGAAGAGGCGGAAAGCGAGCAATCATCGGAAGCAGTAGAGGAGGAAATCGTAGACATACAAGCTCAAACCGAAAGCCCTTGGAGTCAATTCTCCACCATGTTAATGTCTCTTCCAAAACCAGCAAAGGTAATAGCACTTGGAATGACAAGTTTTTTGGTGATGAGATTATTATTCCGCAAGCCAGACCCTGCCTTAGCTGAGCTGTCTCGCCAGGTTGAAGATTTGGGAAAAGAAGTAAATGAAATCAAGGCCATGCTTGAAAGTGTTCTCGAAGCTGTTGGGGATGGCAGATGCAAAACTTAATGTTGGAAAGGTGACAGAAGAACAACTATAAAGTTACAATACGTATATAATATCGTGTACATCAAACGACCTACGTGCCGAAATTCATATCGCCTGTCATACTGGCCTTATTCTTCTTGAAAAAGTTCTCAGGATCATCAACATTAATTGTGCATCGCCCTCCAGTGCACTCCCCCTTTCCTTCACCAGCTTCACCATTATCGAACATGTTTTTAATCATCGCAATAACTTCATCCACTGACCCTCCACACTCGGCAAGATCATCCCTAAACATTTTCTCATCAAACGACACTCCATCCATTAGCTTCATTCCAATTATCAGTCGATCAATCTCTTTGTCTTGAATTGTAAAGCTCCCATCATTGTCGATATCAAGAACCAGAGAAATCACCTCCTCCGCCGCCTTCGATTTCAACACACATCTCATCCCTTCATTAATTTCCTTATTCTGTTGAATTAGATCCATAAGTTGACTAAGTTGTGACCCCTGCGTCTCTGATAACTCTCTCAGTGCCGATTCAATATCATTCATCCTATCAACTTCTGACTGCAAATCATCTATTTCGGCAGATAATATGTCGTTTTCTTGAGTTAGACGACCCTGCTCCTCTCTAATACCATTCAAAGCTGTACGGAAAGTGTCTTCTTTTGTTAATTGTCGCTCTTTGACCATAACAGCTGGCGAATGAACCGCTCCTAATCCACTGCTTGCGTATACGGTGTAGCCTCCCACCCGCCGCGGGATATCTGTAGCTGAAACCAACGCCATTAAAGGTATCTGTAATGCCACGTTCACGCCCTGTACTCCTAAATTTCCTACGGCACCTACACGCAAAAGCCATTCTCTCCAACCTGCAGGCTTTGCTTCCTGTTCACCACCTTCTTTAGGGGAGCCAGCCTGCGGAGGTCCATTATTCACCTGTTGTTTCACTGCGTATGCAGCAGCTGCCTGAGTCGCCATTGTCAACTTAGACTTAGAGAGTAGAAAGAGTGGAGATATGGTGGGTGTGGGCGGCAGTTACGGCATGGCATGGGCCGACCTACTTTTTTATGATTAGAGACCTGTCTCGTTTCTCTTGACGTTGACGGAGATCGAAGACGAGAGATGAGAGTTGCCGTTCAACTCAGCGCTCCGTGTTGAATAAGGATGAGATCGATTCGATGCACTTCGCTAATGCCGTAACACCGCCTGATTGAGTAGGCTGATATTATCACCGCCAAACCAACGGTTTCAAAATGAGAGCTGGATCTGTACATCTAATACTTTGGGCAGCCCTCCTATCTGCCTTCAGGGCTTCAGTCACAGCTAGAGCACAAAATGGACGTTCTCTTGGTAATTGTTCTGGGCTAAAGGGTATAGAACTTCGACGATGTTTAGCTTCTACTCGTCGAAATGAAGTTACTGTGCTAGATGCGTATGGTATTCCCGAGAAGTGCGAGGGATTAAAGGATATCGAGGGTTGTATTGTCGAGTACAGCAAGATAGAATCCATACTTGCTCAACATAACCTCGACAGTGTACCAAAGGACTGCGAAGGAACAGATTCCAACTCCATCGAGGCATGCCTTACAGAATGGGATTTAACTCAAATCATTCTTGGCCTTAGTAACACCAAGATTCCTCCTGAATGCGAAGGACTACTACAGAAAGAAAATAAGCTCAAGAAATGCCTCCAAGAACATACATTAAGCCCTTCGTCATATCCTACAACTGTTCCAACAATGACAACAAAGTCTCCTACAAAGTCTCCAACATTACAGTCAATCCAAAGCCCAACTCAACCTTCAAGTGACAGTACCTTGTTCGCCACATCTTCATTAGGCACAAACGAGGTAGTTCTTGACATTGGAACCTTTCTGATGAGTCTAACGACATATTCTCAAACAAGCCGCGAAATCATAACAAGCGAGGTAGGATTACTTACCAGCGAACATGAGCTGGCAGCAGCTCGTCAACACCTCAGAGAAGTCTACGAGGACGCGTTTCATATTCCTATCATCACTGTCGACCTTGAATTTGTTGACAGTGGCACAACCGCATTGTCAAAGTCTCATAATATCCAGCATTCGACGTTTTTTGGCAACGCCACGTTTTTAGAGGAAGCTTCACACTCATTACCAACATTAACACAGTTGGAGTCTGAAACACTCAAAGCCTTTTCAGGCACCTCGAAAGAAGCATTTATTGAGAAATACCACTTCCTTGCTACAGGAGTTCCGTCTTCCTTTGGAGTGAAGTACAGATACGATGTAAGTGTAAGAAAGCTCGACACAGTCGAGGAAAGCAACACTGCCGCAGCAGCACAAGAGTCACGAGGAAGAAATGAAACAACAAAAGATTCATCTACTGGACCTAGTGTGATGTTTATTGGTTTAATGATAATGTTCGCCTCTGTGTCAATTGTGACACTAGCGTTTGGTCTTGCAGTTCTTATTCGCAAAAGACAACTTGATGGAGTACCTTCAGAACAAACTTTGCACGACGACTGTATGTTAGAGCTAGTCGATGTCATCGGTTCAGATGTTGATAGTGATGTGTCTATATCACCGTTGCAGTTATTGGAAGGAGATGATTGTTCCGGCGAGAACATATCTCATCTAGGTATAGATTTATCACATTGCGATACTGATGATGAAGACCAGACGAATGTCTCAGAAAGTGAAGTATGCAGTAGCACATGGAACAATGATTCAAAGAGGCAGAATACCATTTTGTATTGACGCTGAGTTGTAAACATGCAATCACTGCAAGGGCTACTTTCTGGTGAGACAACGTAATGATAATCATCTGTATATGTCCGCATCTTTCTTATACATTATTTCTTTTTGTGAATGAGTAGTTTTCGCTACGATACCTATATCAGAGCTAGTTTTTGCGTCACACAGATGCTAACTGTCATCAACATCTACGTCGATTGGAGACTTAGGCAAGTGACTTACAAACATGAAGGTGTCTGCTCTCATGATTGCGTCGTTGGGAGCTTTTCCGTAAACTGCTAAATTACTTTCACACTGTTTATCATCCATTTGCACAGCCATGTAACTAGACAAGCCTCCAGCCCAACACATCGAAGAGATGAGCTGACCTCCAGTGAAGTACCATTGAGTCCCATATGAACCACACTCTTTCAGAGCTAAAAACTGCTCCTCACAAGCATCCTCAAATGTTTTATCATCGTCACCATCATGATAATTAACGGATATACACCAATTTGGACGATCATATGATTCGACCATGATGTATGATCCGTCAGAAAGGACATTCCACTTTTGTGACTTGTCTTGTTCGCATGTTTCGACAGCATCGTTGAACTCATATTGCTCGTTGACACTCGAAGAGATGCACTTACCAGGGCAGCTGCTGGGGAGAATGTAGAATGCTTCTTCTTTATGACCTCCACCCCAATCACCTCCACCACTACCTGACTTGCCACTCTTTCCGCTTCGACTCCATCCACTACCACTGCCACTCCAGTCACTGCCACTCCAGTCGCTATCTTCACTATCACCCCAACCAGTCGATCCACCCTTTCCTCCCTTTCCACCCGATAGTTTCCTTTGCCAAGTATCAGATCGAGACGATTTGAGCTTTCGAAGATTTCTGTTACGGACAAACTTGATGTGCCTTTCATTTTCTCTAACAAATGCCAGCGTAGATTCTTCCAAGTCTTGTTTTGTCCACTCCAAATTTTTGCTTTCTTCTGCTGCCGCTGATGCAACACCAGCAGCCGCAATGATGTATTTTGTAGCCTTCATGCTGCTGCTTTGATTTCTTTTTAGAATGCTGCAGTTGCTGCGAGCTGTCTTATAGATACTGCTTTCACTATGCCCTAATAGGAGTAGGAGTAACTCAAACCATCGTCGTTCGTCCTCAAATTTTCGATGACTCGCAAAATGAATTCCAACGTACGTAGGACTGTGACATATTACGTGCGGTTTCTAAACATGTTCATGTGTCTCTCAAAACTTATCATCCTATCATACACTCTCTTATTGAGATGGTGACCATGAACGCTGAAGGCAGCACCAAGCCGCCACCAGGGCCACCGCCCTTGTCTCTGTCCCAGACAGAGAATGGAGCACTATCAATGGCCCCTCTATCTACAGTTGTGAATGCTGCCACAGACTCCCTGTATCAAGATTTATACAACCTCGTTTACAGTGATGTCAAAATCGTCTCGGTTGCAAAACAAAACACCAACAACGCAGGTGGGGATGGAAATGCTTCCTCTGCCGAAGATAAACTAAATGCAACTGTAGGAGCACCATCGAATCCCAATGATGCTCTTCTTGAAACGAGGAAGGCCAAGATGGCCAATTTATCATTTGCACAACGACGGCACGAACTCACTCGCAGGATTGTCCAACACACCAAATCAGTGGCACATTGTTATGCTCTCACCGCGGCATCACTACCCGAAAGTCACTCATCGCTTCAATATCAAAAGCTTCTCAAGTCATCTGCGTCATCATCTCCCATGTCATCATCCAACGCGGCAAAAATTCATGAGCCACCGCCACGGCTTGGAAGCAGCGTCCAGGTGTCATCCGATGCACTTCAATTTGTGAAATCGGGGTGGATATCGCAAGATGAAGCACAGGATGCATTATATTTCCACCATGATGAATTATGGAAGGCTAGGGGGCATTGTCATGATGTGTTGGGAGCATTATGCGTCCTTGGTGGTGGTGACAAAGGTGGTGGATTTTGGCCTGATTTTCCAACAGATGTAGCACTGGCAGTCGATCCTTATGGTGTATCAAAAGAAAAATCATACTCACCATCCGAGCTGAAAGCAAGATTAGCGTCTGCAATAAGAAGAAAATTAGTTTTAGGTGAGGTGGGCTCAAATCGAAGCAACAATGAAGGGAAGGAGTTGACATCACAACTCCCTTGGAGAATCGTCTTTGAACAAGGCGGTGGTTCTATTCGATTAACATACGGTTCGCCCCGTACAGTATCAACGGCCGAGGCATTGCGACAGAGAACTGTGGCAAAAGACGACGAAGGAGAGGATTGTGAAATCAATTTACAACAATATCCCATGGAAGCACGTCTCTCTGTCCTTTCGGAAGATGCAAATGCATCCTGGAAGCTACTATCCCTACATGTACGTTGCTCTCCAAAGACAGGAGAATCAGATCACCAACTAGGAATGAACAAGAAACAAATGTTTGATCTGCACAGAATTGGCGAGCGTGCTATGATTGTGGAGGAGGCTATTTGTAGGAAAGCAAATGAGGCAATGAAGAATACAACAACCACAACGGAAAGTAAGGACGAAAATGCAATGGAGATAGATGGAGAGAAACCAGCCGAGACTGCATCATCTCCACTCATACCCCGACCACTCCTCCGTTTGTTCGAAGTAACACACGCGTTTTCGCTATCTCTGCAGCTAGAAATGTTGTCTTCCCAAGCGGAGGCACTGCGTCGTGGAGCATGGGGCGGAGCTGCCAGAGTTTCAGGCGCAAAAGAAACGTTGGTGGATGGAATTGCAGTGTCACCAGCCTACTTTTTTGATTCACAAAATGGTGCTGTTCATGAATCCAACACAAACAATTCTGCTCCGATCGCGGTTATGGCTGTCCATTTTTGGCACTGTGACGATCGCTATGGATCTCCACGAGTGGGCGACATTATTTGTAGCGACGAGGTCACAACAAACAACGGGAAAGTAGATTCATCGTCGATGAGAGGCGCAGGTCCTGGGCTGCGTCATGACGATAATTTCCTACCAGCATCTGATCAGAAAGGAAAAGAACGACTCTCTTTGTGCATAAGAGCAGTCCCAATGGTCGGTCTTGTTGTTTCACTGAGCGGATCTGACGCCGAAAACGACAGGACTACAGAGAGCCACCATCTGAAGAGAAACGTCAACAAACTGCTCTCATCAATACAAAATCCATTTCAATTATCTATGTCTGACGCTCTGTTAGCGGCCACAGTACTTTGTGCCGAGCGTCGATGCCATGCTGTCGTCGATGCACTCAATCGCACAAAAGCAAGTCATTTGCCATCGTGGATTCATTTGGAAGTCGAGTGTGGGTCAATTACCGTTGCTGGCAGCATATCATATCAACATTTTTCGTCAAAAACGCGACCTGCTACAGTGTTGTTTCGATTGGCTTGCGATTCTCGCTCTGGAAGGTTTGTGCCCACCTTCCATCGCTCGATATCCATTCTTCGTCGACTTGCTTGCAATGATCCTTCAACAAGCGACATCCAGCTTGTCAATAATGCAGCTCTGGCGTCAGCACGTCAAGCCAAAGGACATATATTCACGAAAAAAGTAGGTGAGCGCGAATCAACTGGTCGTTCGGTTCGTGATGCGTTTGTCGCCCTATCAAGATCCATGGATACATTAGGTAGAAAATGTGGTGTAGGCGGACTTTGGAACGAAAGTGATGTTCTTAGTTCAAAATCACTGAGGGAAAAGTCAATTGATCAGTCAGTGGACCAAACATGGGCGTCACTAATAACTTGTTCTGGGATTGCCGCTGTATTTGGAGTGGCAGGAATTGCCTTGAAAATTGCAAGCGGAGTAGATCCAGTTATTGATATGTAAGTCAATTCAAGACGATGAGAGTGATTTGAAATGATATCACTTATATTTGCTGATGAATATTTTCCTTCTCTTACTTGAATGTTACAGGGCTGGTGGTGCTATTATCGATGATGAAACGAATGCAAACCTCATCCGTGTTCCACCGTTGAGTGTACCTTTGCATCAGAAAATAGTTGAAAAGAGAGTAAAAGAAGGCGACGGCGAGATGAAGACAAAATCAGAGCTGCAGAGTGAATTATTTGCCGTATCTGCGAAAGCAACAACTCAATCTCTGGAATTAGTTTGCTTTGATGTACTGACGACTATGAAGTCAGCTTCTTCCATCCCAATGCGTGTGAAATATGCATCAATAAATCAGCTCGAAGGAACAGAATCAGCAGAGTTGGATACTGCTAGGCCAACGAAGAGAGCCAAACTTAGCTCAGAATCAAGTTGCCAGCACATTTTGTTGGAGGTCGAACATGCAACACAGTGGATCGATGCGGTACTGGGGCTGTAGGGTCATCTTCTGCTTCCGTTTGACACGTGATAGGTGCCTTTCTATTTGAGTAGCAGGGGCATTTATCATATTGTTAGTAACTGCAAAGATGTTTAAACTTCAACTCGAAACTCCCTTTAATATTGCCGTAAGTTTGAATAGCCAGCATCACAACAAGCACATCGTATGAGCCGCTTCTGTATCCCAGTTTCTCCCCCACCTTATATCCTACGAGTGCCGTTCTTTAACAAGTTTGCTGTAATCTCCATAGAGGAATTAGTACAAAATTTAAAAGACTTCAACACAGCAAAGGGACTCATTTTCGGCGCATGAATGAATTGAACATTGCACATAAATTTCCATTGTCATCACAATAATACGTTGCAGCATCTCTACCTACTTGCCCGCTGTAGCAGCGGACGCATAATTCTTGGCTGATTCTACTAGAGAGAGATCAGCATTTTCAACATGAAACTTCTTCTGGTGTCAATCTTGTTAGCTGCGCTCCTCCAACCTACAAAAGCAAATGGGGACGTTGTCACAGTTGTAGACGCGGTAAACGCCAGCTCGGCTCCTACCAATAGCCCCACAATTCATCCACTCAAAGGAACTCCTCTCCCTAAAAAATGTGAGAATGAAATCAACGAAGGGCGTTCTCTATCCAAATTTTGCACGGAATGGCTTGAAGTAAATGATGACTTCACAATGCCAACGCACTTTCCTTCAGAAGCTCCATCGGCAGCTCCATCTCCATTCTTCAATATTAAGTCATCCACACTCATCAGTGAAAACGATCGCGTTTCATTGGTTTTCGACATATCCCCGGTTGATGATACTTTCATCGAATTATTTCGCCCCGACATCAGTTTAGGTGACAAATCAAATCTAAAAATTGATGCAGTTGAAGATGCTCCAACCAAGGTGACTATGCTAAAGTTTAATTTAGGTGAGGCCATGAATCAAGCCCTGTCAGATGAAAACTTGGGTGTATCATTGAAATCTGCGAAGCTTCATCTACACGCCAAAAATACCGCAACTACTGACCAATTTGGTGGGTACATTGAGGAGATAGACACAAATTGGTCTGAAGAAACTACTGCGTGGCGTGATTATATCAAAGGGGGACCGGGACAAAAGAAGCGTGCAGAGAAGTTGTTACCAAGCGCAAATGACACATTGGCTTCAATTGAAGCAGTATCGCGTTCACAATGGGCTGAAGCAGATATTACAGAGAGGTTTCAGGAGATTGCGGCGGATTGGAGTATCACACCCGTTCCACAGTTTTCAGTACGCATTACTACTGACAAAAGCGAAGGAGTAGTGTATGCTTCGAAAGAGAACATTCAGTTTGGACCGAAGTTGAGTCTCGTTTTTGAGTTTGATGGTACTTCTTCAGAGGTGGCAGCTGCAGCGTCAAAGGTTACTCCAAACCCAACGAATGCCCCCACGGCAGTTCCGAGCCCTCCACCAACACCAACGTCCAGCCCTGTGTTATCAGCAGCTAGTCTCAATATCCAAACTGACAGTCCTGTTGCGACGACATCATCTCCATCTGTCACATTACCTCCCTCGACTTTATCCCCAGTTGTAAACACCCCTCTGCCAACATCAACTCCTAGTCGAGCTCCTTCCTCGCTTCCAACTCCGCTGCCAACTCCGTTGCCAACAGCCGCAGAAGTAACAAAAGAACCACCATCAACTTCTGCCAACACCGTTACTACTGCAACTTCTGTTGTTTCTCAAATGTTTCAATTGAAAATTGAAGCGACAACAGACGAAGTTCACGAAAGAAAATTCAAAGACCGACAGCTCGGTCCACTCATGTCTCCAAATGCAAAAGAGCGCCCTGCTCTTGAAGAGCATCTAATGAATGTATACGCTGATCGTTTAACAAGTTCTCCCGAAAGAGTCGAGGTTGCCTTTGTGAACGACAATATGGAAGTCGAGGTTGTCGGTAACAATAAGATCGTTCGATCAAATGCGTTCAAAATAATAGGTAAGATTGACCTCGTTCCGTTTCAAAAACAAGTCGAATGTCTGATATCTTACCCGTCGTGTTCCCTTCTTATTTCTGTAGCAATCTTTATGGATCCCAGGATCGCTACAATTTCGGCCAATGAAGCTTCTAAAGTGCTTGACCGAGCAACTCTGCATGCTTTTACAGGGGACGAAAACACCGCCTTTGTATCTATTCTCAAGAAGACTGGAGATCCGATCATCAGTAACTCTGAGAAAATCACAGTTGATGTGTCTAAGATGTCATTCTCAATCGGAAATGTACCAGATCAAAGCATTCAAGCTGCATCTGCAACAGAACCGGGAACGAGTGCCAATGCAAGTAATGAAAGTTCTGAAGATGCTGGATGGGGATGGGCTGGGCCTGCACTCGTTGGTGCTGCATCTTTGGTCGTCATTGCATCCGCATTGGCGTCCTTTATACTAATACGACAACGCCGCAGTAACTATTCGTACGACGAAGAGCACAAAAACGCAAACAAACCAACGAGCCCAACTAACACTGAGGCGGTGACCCCATCTCCAACGTCGTTCGGAGGTCGCTTTCAGAAGAAGAACTTTGGTTACACTGAATTTGACGATCCAGAAGACCTATCCACAAAACAATTGGAGTACGACTTTAGACCGATAGCTCAGAAGGAAGAGCCAGAAGATCTCAATTGTCCCTCAAACGTCAAGTTCTCACATTTCCAAAGCAGATCCTTCGACGATTCAACTGTAAGCAATGTCAGTGGCCACATATATGGTGGGCTGGTCAAATCGCCCGAAAGAAACGAAAGTGATAAATCGGGCATTGAATCACAATTTCAATTTGATAACTTACTTGGCAATGATAACGATCTACAAGTCGATGGCATCGAGCCTAGTTTCCTTGTGGATGACGATTCTGCCTCTGCAGGAGACGTCCCATCAGAATTATACAACGTTTCGATGGATGAATCTCAAACAACTCAATCTCATGATCTGAGTGCTGTTTATGCAGCTACGGCGTTCATGAACAAAGCGAAAGATTCATTCATGGCTATGCCACCTCCTCCAAGCGATGCAGCAAGTGAAACCTCGTCTCAATCAGACTTGCCGCAACCAGACAATGATGAGATCAGTGAAGGATATCAAAAGTCAATCAATGATGAGTTGAATAAAGTGATGATGATACTGAACCAACCAGCGACAGAGGATGACAAGATGGAAAACGGAGACGATGACAACTCTGAAGGTAGTGACCCTATTTCGAATATTTATGATGTCCCCTATCTGCAAAGCGCAAGTAAAGGCGCACACACCGACGGATCCGTGCAATCTTCTGTTCTGAGTGAAGATGACCCTGTGAAGTTGATGAACGAAGCCCTGGATGATTGCATGAAAATACTCGACAAGGCGAGACCAAACGATGACGTTGTGTGAGCTATGTTATGACGAAAGAGTTGTCTGTACCAACTCTGTGCACTTGTGTCTCTTTTATGTTATGAATGCATATACACGTTGAGAATAGTTATCGTATATGAATTAAACAGTAATTCTATGGGTAGATAGTTAAAACAAAACACGTCTACTAAATACCTGCCTATCTATTGCAATCAAATCCTACACCATCATGTACTTTTAACGTGATACACTTCAATCTGGATCATTCAACATTCTTCGATCTTTTTTACTGAGAGGCAACTGTATTGCTCAACTCCTTTTGCATCAAAGGAGTCAAGTATTCACCAACACTCAAGGCGGCGATGGCAATATCGATTGTGGCAATATCCGTAGCCTCTTCACCTGTTACACACATTTTGGCCACACGTTCCTTGACGGTGATGTAGTCAGGATCCTGGCTGAAGAAATAAGGCATTGCGCCAGGATACTTCGCCTCAAGCACAGATACGTTGGCTTTGTCATCTTCATCTGGCATGCAGTGTCTGAACAATTCGTTGCCAGCAGCATCACTAACCATTGCGTAAGAAGTGTCCCCCCCACAACGATCAGCTTGAACACTAACTTCCTTATCCGTCTTTGTCTTGATTGTAAATTTCACCTTGTCAAAGTCAGTGAACTCCTTACCAGATGGGCCAGGCAGAGTTTGCATCGAAGAGAAGTCTTTGTCCACGATGACCGACTCAATGTTGTCTACTGTCACGTCATAAAAAGATGCGAGCAAGGCCAACTCGTGGATGGCCATGTTCTTCAGCATGCCCTCTGCGTTTCTTTCAAAGCACTCCCCAAGACTGCTTGCTGTGTTCTCGTATGTGTTGTTGGAGACGAAGGTGACGTGCGATCCCTCATTAGCAGCCGCAAACTCACGAGCTTTGCGAACATACTTGCAGACGTTCTGGTGTAGTTGTTTTGTGAATGAGTTTGGCCGTCCCAGAAGGATTGGAAGAAGGATCGATCATTAGACGCGAAAAGAAGAAGTGCTACAGCAATGGATCCTACAAACTCACCTTATTATATCCCATACAAATAGAGACGTTCACATCTGCAGCCTCCTTCTTCATGACCTCCAACTCCTTCACGCTTGGTGCGCCTGGCTTCTCGAGATAGATCACAGTGCACCCAGCAGCGATCGATTCTCCTAGAAGACGAGGATTATCCATAGTACGGCCAGAGATAAGAGCAAGGCGCTTCACCCCATCGGCGACAGGAGGGACGTCGGCAAGAGACTTGTAAAATCCAACTTGGTGGTCTTCTTCTGTTTTGTTCTTGAACTCAGCGAACTCAGCGCCTCCAGGGCCAGATGAACCGGGTCCAAGGAACCACGGTTCGACAATGTGACAGAGTTTGGCAGAAGGGCACTCGTTGCCCAGCATTTGCACTGCATGATACCATCCCATACCTACAGCAAAAGTTGAAGTAAATTAAAGAATGTTGAATCATGACATGTGCTAAATGTATTGAATTAATTCCTTCTGTGAAAAGAATTCTTACCACGGAGAGGACAACCACAACCAACGAGGATAACCTCAGCTTGACCTGGAGACGGAGTGGCAACCATTGTTATTTCTTCTTTATTAATATCTTTGACTACTATGTAACATGCAATGCTGCCTGTCAAGCGCTGTGAAGATATCAAGCGGTGAAAGATACTTTTTGTAAAAAAAGTGAAAGTGGAAAATTCAATCTCGACAGAACAAGATCTTGACATCCTGTCCGTGCGTGCGTTGACACCTAAGTACCTTGCCTGAGGGAGGAACAGCTTTTCAATCTATTTATTTCCAATCGGGACCATTTTAATTGGAACTCCTCCTCTCCAGCACGCACACGATAAGTACGAGCCACCACTCTCCTGAAGTCTCAAGATATTGTTAAGTATTGTAGAGCTGGTGGCATCCTAAGAAAATGCTTAGTAGATAGCGTGTGGCACAGATTGATAAGAAGATCTAATAGGGTATCATTTTGTGTACTTTGTTCATAACAATAAATCATAGTCACTACTAAAAGTTATCCGCCTGTTTTATATTCATCCTAGTTCCGTCCCTGTAGCTCAATTGACCCATGTGAGACAAATATATCATTTTCCTTCTAAAACCCCAGATAGATAGAAAAAGAGATAAAGACTGTACCACAATATCAAACTGTCACAATGTGTGCTGCTAAAACAATATACTATGACAATCTGGGTTGCTTGTTGGATCTTTCTCCAATTTCATCTGCTTCATTGTTGTTTTGCTCCTCATTATTAACACCAGTATCGGCTGGACCATAAATGGATGTTTCTGCTCCACCACCGTCCCCTCCAGATTGAGCAGGTGATTGCCACCTCGCTCCCCACGTTTGAGGTTGTTGCGTCGTTGATGCATGATCATGTCTCCCCCGCTTTCTATCTCGTCCACTCCCCCCTCCTCGATCATCCCGCACTTGTCCTCCTCCAGCACCACGTCCATACTGTCTACCAGGTTTAAAACCTGCATCCAACTCCACTCGAATCACCCTCCCATCCAATTTCGTCCCAGTTAAATTAGAGACAGCACTCAATGCATCAATCCTATGTTGAAATTCCACAAAGGCAAATCCACACGGCGTCTTCTTAAACCTATCCAAGCCCATTTGAACCTCTTTCACTGGACCCAATTGTTCAAAATGCCGTTTTAGGTGAAAACTCCGTGTCGAGAATGCAAGATTGCCCACGTAAAGTGTGGAGGAGTGGGCCAGGGCGCGTAGTTGAGATTCAGGACTATCATAATGAGATCGATCCCAGTAAAGTTTCTTTTCAGTAGCATTTGCGTTTAGCAAAGCTGAAGCACATGTTGGTGCTGGGAGAATTAATTTTATTTTTGGAGACATGATTTGTTGGAAGTCGAGTGTGAATGTTTGCAGCACAAAGTTATTCGTGCGAAAAGATCCCTTTTATCGTTAAGATCTATAGCAGCAGCTGACCAATGGACAGCCTAATGGGGGCTTATGATAGTTATATGTTTCAACAACAAACTACTTTGCGTTTATCTAGTATGCCTACTGCTACTATCTTTTATGGGATGGTGAAGGTGATGCCACTGCAATGAAAAACCTGTGACCAGTTTGGAACAGACGGCTCTCCCAAAGTGGTCCCAACAGGTTTTTCGGGACCACTTTGGG
>JALLBH010000504.1:0-39755 GCA_036940005.1 Skeletonema menzelii
ACTTGTGCCATCATAGTCGACCCACTGCTGATCAGGATAGCAGACTGCAAGCTGACGTGCGCGCACTAAAAAAAACCACCTCACGCGTGTCAGAATTAACCTTGTGTCTGGTATTAACCTCTATCTTTCTTTCTATTCATTATTTCTTCAACCAGTTGAGTACGCTATCGTGCCAACCTCTCTACAACATCTCTGTACCGTATCGTATCGTAACATAGAGAGATGTTATGTGGGGTTGCACGTTGAATCAGGGCCTCCATATTAAGCTGATCGCTGGCGCATGAAGTTAAAATATCTACACCTACCGAAGCGAAGTTAAATATATTAATCTCAAAACTATCGTACTCCTAATCTCTTACTCTAAATATCTCTTACTCTTACTCTAAATGACTAAAACTAGAACTTCCACGACTCATGGCTTTTTTAATTCGGATTGTAGATGCTTCTAAATCGTGCCGTGTATGCTTTGAGTGCCTAGAGTGCTTTGAAGCATCATCCAGTTTCACTCTACGAACACTCAAGTCTTCCCCCTGGAGACCGGCTTGTTCCCTCACATCATTGACAAGTGTCTTATCTACCTCAAGCATACCCGATTCCTTGTCGCGAAATACCAAGGGTGCAAAGTTGTACCCAATCAATACATCTCCAATCTTGTATCTCTTATAGGCGTGAACAGTAAGAGCGCTAATGTTGGATATGCCCGCAATGGTCACAACCAAATCATTGAACTCAAGCTTCTGTCTGATAACATCTGGTCTAAACCAATGACTGGGCCAACTGCCATTATTCTCTCGAATTCTTTGTCTCGCCTTATCAGTCAACAATGGTGATGTGCAATCGAGAATGTGTACTCCGTGCCACACCCTGCTCAAGAAAGGGTGTTCATAGTCGACCAGATTTACTCTGACATATTCTGACCTTGTAACTCTACCACTCCCTTTAAACTTAATACCAACAACTTTCATGATGGCATCCACAATTTCTGCTCCCTGCCTGTTACATAAGTCATTCACTATTTGGAACTTGAGCACAGGACATCCATTGAATTGATCGATGAAGGCATCGTTTGCCCTTTCTTCGTCTTCTTCGCCAACACCAAACTCAGCCTGGGGAGCCTGAGCCAAATTACTGTCCACGGACATGGGATTCTCCTCATCAATACGCACGAAAGAATTTAGGGTAGATATTTTCCCCTTGCCTCCTTCCCTTTCCTTGTTGTTCTTCTCTTCCCCTTCGTCTCCATTCCCACTACCAATTTGAAGCCCGTTCGACTGATCCTTCCGAGTCAAAACTGTCATAGGTGGAATAGAGCGGAAAATTTCATCATCCTCTTCCTCCTCTTCGTCATCATCCTCTTCCACCTCCTCATACTGCAAACAAACCGAATTGGAAAACACAATATTGGCATGACTCTGCACTCGATTCACCTTCCCAAACAAAATCGCTGCACACATACCGGCATACAACAATCCCAGAAACGCCTCAACCGTGCAAAGCGTTACTACCCAGGTGCAATGATGTGGCTCGGTTTCAAGCTTGCCTCCTGGTCCATTGGGTTGAAAGTCTCCACCTACGGCAGTGTAGATCATTCCATATCCCACGGTTGTGAAGGTTGTCCAACTTAATGCAAATGCATCACTGAATCGAGTGGCATCCTCGGTATTATTATCCCCAAAGGGTGCCCCCGCCGCAACAATACACGCCGGTTGAGCATTCCCCGCAATCCAAAGGAAGAATGCAAATATGAGCATGACCACAAAGTAAATAAACACAAACGTCAAAACCACCTCGCTCCAAATTCCCGTAAATGTCCAATTGATATACCAGAACAAAAATTGTCCAGGTCGATAATTATGTGCGTCAGGATTGCGATCATACGAACAACTATTCACAAATGGACAATTCATCCGACTCATCCAATTCAAAATAGATGACTCGAATCGTTTCCTCGGTTTGATGGTATATTGCTTGATGCTTTTTTTGCTGGTGGTATTTTTCACCCACGCTTGGAAATTCTGTGGACCGAGGGAGTAGGGCTGTTTGCTATCGGAGAGGCCAGAACGGATACTAGAGCCAATAGATCTGCTGGCATCATCTTCTGCTTCAGAGAAGAGGCTTCTTAAGCTCTTTAGGATGGTTGTACGTCGTTTTGGTTTTCTTCGCTCCTGTCAAAATTGGGGGTGTGAAAATGAAAGAACAGTGTTAGAAGAGACACGGCCGGTGTACACATATATTGAAAATATGTCTTCGTTGTGCATAGAAATAATACCGCCACTGGTAAATATCTCATACAAAATCCGTGCACAAAATATACCCTGATAATATCTCTCCTGCTGGCTACCATACTCACAGTGATTGAATGTGAATACAAAACCCCTTCGTCCGTATTTCTAATCTGGCGAATGTGAACCATCTTGCCATCAATCATTACCGGCTGACTATTGTGGCCCGGGTTCGTCATCATATCACTTGATGAACCACGTCGCCTCCTCATGCGTTTACGTGCCATGACGTCAATTTATTAGTATGTGTCTGTCGATGAGTCTCTAGAGAGTGGCTGAAGCTGAAGCTGAAGCTGAAGCAAGTTATTTTGATAGATGCAAACTGAGAGTCGTAGGGGGGTTCAATCTGCGCGCATGAAATAATTCCTTCAGAGTAATACTCTCCCCTTATTCTACCTTCCATGCGTATTCCACGTCAACACAGGGAATCATTCGTTGGTGGCAATGCAATACTCCTATTACAGGATTGGATGGATGGAGTGCAAAGTGCAACACAAGTTGGATATCCTCTGCCCGGAAGAAAATGTACTAATTCCTACGTATGTAAATAAATCTTTTGCCAAAGTTCTCAAATCTCTTTTCTAGCTCGCTTTCTTCTCCCGGCGCAGCTTCACAATATCGCGGCCGGCTGGGGCCGGGGCTTCTCTACATCATGCACCTGCATGTTGTGTCCTTTCAGTAAAGTATAGTATGTACCTCACAGCGGCCAATTTCGTCAGTCTCTCCTCTATCTGCTGGATAACATCGGTGAGGTTGCTTGCCAATTTTGATTCAGAGCTCAATGTGTTCGATCTCTTTGAGGCTGTTGTTGTATTCTTTTCCTGCTCCCCTTTCACATCCAATGACACAAATTACTCCGACTTTGCACAAGGACAAGAAGTTTCCACGGCTAGGCTACATAACTACTTCCATCGTTAACTAATCAAATCATCAAGAATGAGAGTCTTCTTCTTCGCCCTCTTGTGCATGTCCTTCATGAACGCCTCAACAGGCGAAGAATCAGAAGAAGGCTGGTATAGGTATAGGTGGTCTAAGCCATCAAGTCGTTGGTCGCACTCGAGTGGTCGTTGGAATAGCAAGGTTAGTAAGCTATGCTTGTCATTTTCAAATTGATAGTAGTAGCTTTATATCAAATCATTCTCTTATGTCGTCGTGCCTCTCTCATCAACATTCAACATGCATAGCCATCAAACAAATGGGGCTGGAGGGGGCTGGAACGGCAAGCCGACAGGGTGGAATAGCAAGCCGAGCAGTTGGAACAGCAAACCCAGCGGATGGAATAATAAACCCAGCGGATGGAATAGCAAACCCAGCGGGAGTGGCTGGTATAGTTGGTCAAAGGTGAGTTCATCAATTCAATGCACTATTCATTTACCGATAGAAAATAATCATACTGAATGTGTTCATTCCATGCCAACATACACCATGCAGCCGTCGAAAAAGCCGACTTGGGCTCATACTGGCTTTCCTACAATCATTGTTGACTCTCCAACTGCTCCCAGCCAATCCCCTACAGAAGATGTAGTCTCTTTCAACTATGTTGGTAATTGGACCGGTGCTATTGTCGATGTACCGGTACCGTTGACAAGAATTGATTTGGACCTCAAGGGTCCCATCACGGAAGCACAAGTAAACATGACTATTGGATATATTACAGTAGGATTTAAATGTCGTCAACTTACAAATGGCGTGTACTCGTGTATTGGCTGTGGCACCGCTAACATAACGCTGATAGATGTGGTGAATGAAAATCAGATAATCTTTGGCATTGATCAAGGACCATCAGGGGGGGTTATAGAATACACGGGTGATGAGTTATACAAATAGTTCAGGGTCAGGATCGCTATATATTGACACCAACAGTCATCCCAATTTCTGAAAATTGTTGGTGACTATCTATGTAACGTGTGTGTTGTTAGGCTGAATATGTTGGTTGTTCATGTTCCAGAGAAGTAGAAGGGACGGAGAGAATCATCCTTGTAGGCTAAAAGTTTAAAAGCAGAGGAGTATATAATAAGATTGATGACAAGTCTCTAATACTTATTACTTGAAAGATACAATTTTGAGGGCCACGTCTACACGTCATGTTGCACGTCTTAGGCTCAAGTGCACTAAGCATGGACATTCTAAAGCTCCTTGTATGGCTAAATGACTGAAAGGTTGAAGTGGTGTCGAGGTCGAATGCTAATGCTGTATGAATTGAAATTTTTTCAGATTTTTTCTTCTCTTCTCTTCGTTCCTAGTACCTAGCTGGTAAGAAGTACTGGTAATTATTTTATTACTTATTGTACGGGTACGTACCTTGTACCTGCTTTGCATTCTCTCTCTTTTCCAAAATATTTCTTCTCCCACCTCTCTGCCCACTTGCCCACCGACCCTCATCATTTTTTTTTACATACACGGGCTTCCCTATGATCTTCACAGTGGCCACCATTTCCGACAGTGGCCGATTTTGGTAGTCCCTCCTCTATCTGCTGGATTACATCGGCGAGATGGCTTGCCAATTTTGAGCCAGGGCTCAATGTTCTAATCCCAAAAGGCGCTGTTCTATTTTTGTTGCTTCGTCGACGTTTTTGAACTCGTTTACGTGGGCTCTCAAAGCAAGCACATAGGTCACTTTTCATTTAAGAGTGCAGTTGCTACGCTACATTATTATTACTTTCATCTTCAAACAAATACAATCATCATCAAGAATGAGAGTCGCAATCCTCCTCACCTTATTGGGTATGTTGTCCGTTGTCAACGTTTCCGCAGCGGAAGAATCAGACGAGCAGAATATCGACAAGCAGAGGGGACTATATTATAGACCGTCGAATAGCTGGTCAAGACCTAGTGGTGGCTGGAATAGCAAGGTTAGTAAACTATGAATACTTCTCGTACTTATTGTCGTCTTTCAAAATGATAGCAGCTTGATGTGGTAACCATTCTCACATAACGTGTGCCTCTTCCATCAATACTAATATCTGATATCCTGATCTAGCCATCAAACAAATGGGGCTGGAACGGCAAGCCCAGTGGGTGGAACAGCAAGCCCAGTGGATGGAACAGCAAGCCGAGCGGATGGAATAGTAAACCCAGCGGATGGAACAGCAAACCCAGCGGATGGAGTGGCTGGTCAAAGGTGAGTTCATCCATTCACTCTTTATTCACTTATACTAATACAAAATAATCATGCTGACTTCCTTCATTCTATGCCGACATACCATACAGCCAACTAAGAAACCGACTTGGGCTCCTCATACTGGCTTTCCGTCAATCATTGTTACACCGTCTCCTTCTCGCTCTCCAACAAAAGAGCCCACGCCAGATCCGACTACAGTATCAACACTGAATCCAACTCCAGAGCCGACTCCAAATCCGACTCCAGAGCCGACTCCAGTGCCAACAAAGTCTCCCACAGACAAACCAACGTGGATGCCCAGTGACAAGCCTGTTTGGAGTCCTCCAGCCTGGAAGGCACCCGCTTGGAACGAATGGAGTAAACCAACCAAAAAACCGGTAAGTGCATGGAATGAATGGAGCAAACCAACCAAAAAACCAGTAAGTGCGTGGAACGGCTGGAATTGGGATGGACACCAATGGAATTGGTCTTGGGGAGGCGACTGGGGTCCTAAACCTACCAAGAAACCAACCTCATGGGACAGCTCGTGGTCAGGAAAGAGTCCTTCGACTTGGGTACTCAACAGTTGGAACGGAGATGCATGGGACAATGATAAAGGAAATGGTTGGGGTCAATAAAAGTCCACTGATAGATGCAGTAACTCCAGCCCGCCTTCAGAAGAGAGTGGAACTCTGAGTAGAGAGCGGAATTCTGAGTAGAGAGTGGAATTCTGAGTGAAGAAGCTTCATCGTAACCATTCAGGATCAGTAGTAGACGGGAGGGAGAGACTTTGTTGTGGTGTTTTGATTGTATAATTGTGAAGAGGTTGGGAAATGCATATGTCTCTTTTATCTGTCGATTCATAAATTGTGAGCAGGGCCGCTTATAGCCTAAAATGAAATAGCAAAATCTGTGTAGTTACATTATTACAGTCTACTTCAACGGTGCGCATGTGTACCATCTTCAAATAGATACTCATCGTCGTCCCATGTTTCTTTTTCATCAGCGTCTCTTAAGTTGACTTCGTGATTTCGTAAGATCAGTATATCATTTCTATCTTCCTTGTCAAAGTTATCGTCACTCGAGCTGACCCAAGTCACACCTGGAGAGGACTTGGTAATGAGCCTCGCCTCTCCTCTCGTGCGTACTTTTACTGTGTCACCTTCCTTGACCGAGCCTTCCAACAGTAACTTGCTCAAAGGGTTCAAAATGTCTCTCGCAAGAACTCGTTTCAACGGCCTAGCTCCGTACCTCACGTCATATCCCTTTTCTGCAATACAACCCAATGCAATTTCACTAACATCTAAGGTCATATTCTGACCACTCATCAACCGTTTGGCTATCTCGTCCAAATGGATGGCGGCTATATCTCCCATGTTTTCTCGCTGCAGCCGACTGAACACCACCGTTTCATCAATGCGATTCAGAAGCTCTGGTGAGAGTGTTCCACGCACAACCTCCATCAACGCGTCTCTCACGTGAGGTTCAGAACCAGTGAGTTCGGGAGGAAGGTCGGCGATTACAGATGCACCCATGTTTGATGTCATCACAACGATGACGTTACGAAAATCAACTCTTCGACCTTGACTGTCAGTGAGATGTCCTTCATCGAAGAGTTGTAGCAAAATATTCCAAACATCCTTATGCCCTTTCTCAAACTCGTCCAACAAAAGTATTTGGTAGGGACGTCTTCGCACACTTTCTGTGAGAGTACCACCTTCTTCATAACCTACGTAACCAGGCGGACTGCCTATTAGTTTTGAGATTGTGTGCTTCTCTCCGTACTCACTCATGTCGATCCTTGTCATTGCCGAGTCATCGTCAAATAATGCCTCTGCTAACGCCTTGCAAAGTTCAGTCTTACCTGTGAATAAGGTGGGAATTATGATGAAAAGCGTATGTTAGAATCGAATTGATTTATCCAGCAAATGCAAAATCAAGGCGAACAACAAATCCTTTTGCTGTTGACTTACCAACACCTGTTGGACCTATAAAGAGAAAGGTTCCCAGCGGTCTATTCGGCGCCTGCAATCGGGTGCGCGCCAACCTGACACAGTCGCTTACAGCCGATAAAGCAGCATCTTGACCCACAACACGTTGCCTCAGTTGATCTTCCAATTTGAGAAGTTTACGAGACTCACTACCTGTGATTCGACTCACTGGAATACCGGTATGTCGAGCAACGACGGTCGCTATGGCGTCAGCGGAGACAAAGTCGGAAAGCATTTTGTGTTGATTTCCGCCCTCATTTTGTTTCTTGTCCCAGGCGTTCAAGTCATCTTCTAACCTGGGGATAGTTGCATGTTGTAGCTCAGCTGCCTTAGCCAGGTCACCTGAAAACCAGATACATTTCATACAACATTGACAGATGGATTAGTTTGATGCATGAATTCCCATGCATAAAAGAAAGGAGATTCGACGTTTGACTGCCGCTGCACTAATTCAAAACTTACCCTTCTTCCTAACAATTGTTAGCTCTCTTTTGGCTGCATCCAACTGTTCTTGTAACTTTTTGCCACGCTCCAACTACAATATCAATTTAATACGACATGAAAATGATGGTGAGTTTGTGCACATATTACAAATACCTACAGTACAGACAAATCAGTCACTTCCAGAAAAAAATAACACCCAAATCTCCTTCACACACTCACCTCATCCTTCTCGGCATGCCACATGCCCTGAAGTCGATCAAGCTCCTTCTTCATTGCATCCACCTCCTTATCCACCTGCTCCTTCCTCTCCATCGCTCTAGCATCATCCTTCTCATTCGCCAATGCCGATTGTTCAATCTGCTTTGTTAGCAAATCTCGTTCCACCTTATAAACTACTTCTGGCTTGGATTCCTGTTCCAATCGTAATCGACTACATGCCTCGTCCACAAGATCGATACTCTTATCGGGTTGTTTTCGATCAGCAATGTATCGATGACTGAGTGTGGCCGCGGCAATGAGCGCTTCATCCTTGACACGTATCCCATGATGCAGCTCATAGGAAGGCTTTAATCCGCGTAATATACTCACAGTATCTTCTACATTTGGCTCGGCAATATAAACACTCTGAAATCTACGAGCCAACGCTGCATCTTTCTCAATCAACTTGTACTCATCTAACGTCGTAGCACCTACTAATTGCAATTCCCCCCTTGCCAACTTGGGCTTTAACATATTGCTCATATCCATAGATCCTTCTCCCTTCCCTGCCCCAACAATAGTGTGCAATTCATCCACAAACAAGATCACTTCACCTGCCAAATCTTGAATGTCTTGCAATACCGCCTTGAGTCGTTCTTCGAATTGTCCTCGGAACATGGCACCGGATACTAATGAGGAGATGTCAAGACTGATGACTCGTTTGTTTTTCATACTTTCGGGAACTTCCTTGTTGGCGATGCGTTGGGCTAGTCCTTCGGCAATGGCAGTTTTTCCTGTGAATGATGTGTGCAATAATGTAATTAGTGTTTAGTTCCCCGAGCAATATGACGCACCACAAGTAGTAGTCGACATACTAACAACAAACCTACACACACAAAAATTGAAATATAACTTACCAACACCAGGCTCACCAATCAACACCGGATTATTCTTCGTCCTTCGTGCCAAAATTTGCAATGTCCGACGTATCTCCTCATGTCGTCCAATGACTGGATCAAGTTTTCCCTCTTTGGCCAATTGTGTTAGATCTACGCCATATTGTTCGAGTGTTTCTCCTGGTTTTTTGTTGGTATTGTTTTGAGCGTGTTGGAAGATGTTGCCGAGATTTCCGTTGGATGAGAATTGTCGTACTTGATGATGATGATGATGTGGGATGGTTAGAAGGGAAGAAGTTGTGTGCAGAGGTGATGATCGATTCCAAAAGTTGTCGAAAGGAATTTTGATGTGAGAAGAAGTGTTGTTAGAGCAAAGCCTACGGATGCCCTCTTGTCCTCTATTAGTCCCATCAGTATGGATTGCTCTAGTAGTAGGAAGGATATTCATGGATGGCAAGACCGAAAGCGAACGCTGCCATTGATGCGCTACAGATGGATGATTTAGAATGGCTTGAGTTGTTTGACGGAGCAGCTTTTGCGTCATCGTTGAGGAAGGTGGATGGCGCAATAATAGCGGCGGCCGGTTGGTGCTGCTGCGTAGGATTGTGCTTAGCATGATTGCATTTGATTTGGTTGATTTTGTTCGACTTGTGGTTTTATGACAACAGGATTGATCGAACAGTCATGGAGCAACGTGGGACCGCCGGCCGACGATGATTTTCGAAGAAAAAAATGGGAACACATTGGAACACATCATGCATAAGCTCTCAGAGAGAGGTATGACATTTACATATCTCTCATCTGTATCATAGTAGCAGTCTCTGGTACTCATGAATGATAAGTATTATATCATGAGCATGAGTTGTTCCCTTCGACAATTACGGCTTACGGCAGGCAAGTTAATCAGTACTCTGCGCGACAAGCTGCAAGCTGCAAGCTGCAACTGTAGCTAGCTGGATACCGCAAGAACAAAAAAAACGCAAATTACAACAGCAAATACAAAGACAAAGCACAGACACCTTGTCCATACTTCTATGTGCACACAGACTTGTTGGGGGCAACACTCGGGAGCCTTACGTTGCTCATATTGTGCAGAATAGCTGTTCTACACAGCCCAAGCCGTCAAGGAGAATGCACAAACAAACAAGCACAAGCAACTTCGTCCTTTTCTCCAGCCTTCCAAAAGAGAACTAAGACTATAAAAGAGGAAGAATTGTCCAATCTAAACCACAAACTTGATATATGTATTGCACATTTTCTTCCGACGTTGTATTGCTACAAATGTAGCATGCTCTATGATCATAGTTGGGCTTGCCTCGATTGATCTTATCCGAATACATCCAATTACTATTACTCAAATTCCAATGGACTTTCCAAACCAGACCAAATGGGGTTTCCAAACCTCTAGGTCTTCGTCACTGTGCAGCAAACAACTAATAACAACTAACTGTACGTCGAGAAGTGAAAAACAATGTGATCTACTTATTTACTTATGAGGCAGTATGAGGAGAATTAAGTACTTGAACTCCCTCTATTGACTTGCATCAAAAACTGCATAGATGAGTACTTTAAGTCAGGCGATGCCGGAAGTTTAAGTACCTGGCAGCGGAGAATCATGATTGTTGAAGTTGAACAGTATTGATTGAGTATGAAGGGAAAGAATCTTTCGCCCCTCTAGCCTCTAAGTAGCAGCTAGCAGGCAGTAGATAGATATGTAGCAAAATAAAGAGAACCTGCATGCCCGCACAATGCAATGAAAGGAAGGACGAAGCAAAACCAAGTAGCTTCCTCTGTTGGGTACAGGATCAATCGCCACACAGCATTCGTATCAGCTCAGCATCAGGAGCACCGAGCACGTCATGAACTTTAACTTTACGGCAAGGCCGACTTGTGATGAAATGCTTCCTCATTTTGCGGACCACACCTATCGCGAATTCTCCACCTACATCGAGAAGGGAGGTAAGATTGAAAAGCACAAGAAGTCTGACAGGAATTTTCCTGCTAGATTGCATGCGATGCTGTCCGATGAACGTTATTCACACATCATTTCATGGATGCCACATGGCCGTGCGTGGAAAGTACTCAACAAGGAGCTGCTGATGGTGGAGGCAATCCCAAAATTCTTCGGCCAATCCAAGTACGCTTCGTTCACCAGACAGCTGAGTGGATGGGGATTCAAGAGGCTCCATCTAGCAGGTCCAGACTATGGATGTTACTATCATGAGTGTTTTCTCCGTGGAAAGCCGCAGCTTACTCAATTGATGAGGAGGGTTCCTGGTGGTCAGGGCAAACTTATCCCCAACATGCTTGAGGAGCCTGACTTCTACAACATGGCAAAGTATTATCCACTTGAGAAGTCGGCCAATACTCCCATCAAGGAGAAAAACGAAGCTTCGAAGTATGACGATGACGACAAAGACAAAGATGTCCCTCATGCGGCGAAGCAGGCAGCAGCAGCAAGCATGGACATGGAGAGCATTCCAACTCATCATTGGGACCCATATTATTATTACCAACAAAATACCGCGTATGCAGCTGCTACGGGTCAGTATGGTGGCGGCACGAAAGAGTATGAATACCCATACCAAGAAGCAATGAAGTATGGCCCTTTTTCCGTATCACATCATTATTTTGATCCACGTGGTTATTCCATGCACCAAGCTCATCATGAAGCTAGTGTGAGTCAGTATGAAGGCAGAAAGGCTACTCCAACTGGATACTATCACCCTCATCTTCACGACGCACACTATAATTGGTACAGCAATCCTTACCACAGTAATTATCACAGTGCACAGGGAGGCGTTCACGGCAATGCTCAGCATCAAGGCGCTAGTGCAGAACAACCGCACCCCTCAAGTCTTCAAAGAGGTCAATACCAGTACTCGCCTATTGCCCATTTCACTCAGATGAATTCAAACTTCACTTCAACGAAGACGAGGAAGAATCAGGTTCCAAACCCCGAGCTTGATGCATAATGTTACACACAGTCTTCTTTCGAAGGCATCAGGCGCATCGTTAGGTCGTGGCTCAAAGATTTAAGCATATTCTTGAATGAGGTAAAAGTTCAGCGAAATTCAAGCAAGAGAAAATTGCTTGTCGTACATTATTTAATGAATTGCATGCATACAGTTTACTTTATCAGAACATTGTACAGAAATTTGTCATTTTCCACCTCCCTCACTCGCCATCATTAGCATCAGCATCAGCTACTCCTCCCTGTCCATTATAATAATTCGAAAGCCAAGCATAATTATGATTCGCAGCCCAATCCTCATCCAGTTGACATTTGCATTCATAATCCTCAAAATAATTCTTTTGATAATACGCACAAACATCTCTCATCTCATCATCCGTCTCGGTAGTAAACATGATTGCAATGAATGTACTATACAGTACAAAACAAGCTGCAATCCCCACACCTAACCAAAAGACTGTGCCAAACTTGTTCCTCATTGACCATGAAAAACACACAATTCCAATGACAAATCCGGCAACTAATCCTCCTAGATGTGCGGCCCAGTCCACATACGGGATGAAACTCATGGCCATGACGATAATAATCCCAAATATCACATGACACGCCTGTTCTTTCCTCGATTGTTCCGCTGCCACCTCCCTTATCGTCCTACCCTTTTCACACATCAATACAACGATCTCTGCCCATTTCGCACCAAATAATCCCATTATAGCACCAGAACTCCCTACAGATATATTATCCGGCATGACAATCACACTCAGCACAGAACTCCCAATAGCCGACCCAATATACACAATGATCCAAATCAAAGATCCCCATTCCTTTTCCCATCGATTCCCTTGATCAAGTTGTACCATAACATTCCCCAACAGATGGATTATCCCCCCATGTAAAAAGATGGGTGTAACCAATCGATAGAGTTCTCCATCATCAATGATTAATACACCATTTTTAGCCCCCCAGTAGTTCAGTGTGTCGGGATAGGGACCAATCATTGGATTGATTTCAAGTGGGGCCACGCCACATTGCCACATCATGATGGGTAAGATGATAAGTTGGACGATGACGAATAATGTGGAGAGGGGAGCGTAGCGTTGTTTGTAGTGGGCTGTTTCAAATTCTTCCTCGTCAATTTCGTCATAGTGCGAGTGTTGTTGTTCTTCTTCGTCTGTTTCGAGGGAATAGTCTTCGGATGCTTCGGCACGACGTTTGTTCTTTCTGGCTGGACCGTTGTCGTTCCAGCTGGAGTAATTCATTTGAGATGTTGATTGTTCCATTGTACAGATTGTGATAGCCGATAATTTTGTGGTGAATGTACTCTATATTATGATATGTGTCGATGGTCGATAGCAGTTGCTCTCCTCGTCTTCTTCGGATTGCTTTGATCGCTGGAGTATTAAAATGCAGCGCTACTTGTTGCCTCTTGCGTTGGTTGTCCACGGATGGATAGATACTGTTTGTTTGTGAGTGAGCTGGCTTGTCATTCAACGCTCGCTTGCTAGCTCGGCGCAGTTCGGCTAAGGACTACCATACTGATTCCTATGTACAAAATCTGATAGCTGTGTCTTTCCTTTCCAGCCTTTCGCCGAAAAAAGCCAATTTTTGGTCTTGTACGTGACGAAAATACATGTAGATAAGTCATAATCATACCAATAATCGGAAAAAGATCTTTTGTTGACACCTCTTCCTACTCTTCCTACAGTTCGCACAGAGACTCTGTCAAGCAAAGCTGTGTACTTATTCGTTGATGCACTCGCACTGCTAAAAGATAAGCCCCATCACATCACTTTGCTCTCAAAACTCGACTTTCAATTCTATTCTGCATTGCCTACCCAGCGCTCTCTATTCATCCAACTTTGTGATATCAAATTATGAATTCATTCCGTGTTGTCAACACCGTCTCTCGTCGCATGATGACCTCTGGCGTCCATCAGCCTTTTCCCATCAAACCCAAGTTTACGGTTCCGAAATCTGCTGGTATGGCGGTGAGTAATTTGTCATTTGATGTGCCTGTGTTCAGATGTGTTGTGTTGTGTGCATTAGTCCTTTCATTTGACATGACATCTCTCAACTCGAACCTTCTACATACACATATCCTACCATTCCGTCATACTACTAATGCATCATACACGTCCTCAATCACAAACACAGGATATGGAAACAAAATTGTGGGCCATCAACCCCGGTCTAGCAGTGGGACTCGCTGGAGTTGGAGCATTCGTTGCCGGGATGGGTGTTCACGTTCTTACGAGGGGAACGACTATCAACACTGGTGTGGAGAAGGCTAGTTTTGGTAATTGATTTAGATTGTATTGGTTGTTTATAAGAGGAAAGAGGGGTGAGGATAGTCGGGTTTTTGGGGCCATGTGACGGATTGAGGAGTGAACCGCGATGTTTTGTTAGGATATTGTTTGAGGTAATTATGTAAGGAAAAGTTGGAATGTTGTTTAGTACTCTATCTTAATGTTGTATTGATTTGTGTATTATTTCTTCTTCCTGAAAGGAGATGAATAAAGCGTGATGCTTTTCAATGCACCTCAAAAGATCAGAGTTTCGAAAAAGTTTAGACCTAGTAATGTTCATGTTAAAATTATTGGCTGTGCTCAGTTGTTTCGTGAGCCCCACTCCTTTATCTTGCGACGGATGTGGATGTTGCCTTACTGCCCTTAATTAGCTGAAAAATGATGAGGGCTACCGTCACTACAGAAATTGCCGAAGTAGCTTGAATGGACGGGATGAGTCTTCAATGCAACGTATTTCGTCCCATTATTGCCTCGGTGTAACATATAGACCAATCAAGCCAGAGAGCAACATCTCATTTTGATCGTCATCTCCTTCGAGATCAGCCAAAAGACCTTCCATTAGGAGATCAGGATGACACTCGAAGGACACTCTTGTGCACCGCTTCACCGGGGTAGTAGGTTCTTCCAAGCTTGATCCGGACACGTCGGGTTCTTGAAATTTGAGAGCGGCCCTTTGCACAGAAGGGATGGAATAGTAAAGGAAAGGGTCATCTTGCTTCAGCGTTTGCAGGTCTTGTGCACTGAGGTCACCGACATCGATTTCAGTCCACTCTGGGGCGCTGACTGCGGTAGGTATCAGCAAGCATTCGGAGCTGGAAGAAGAAGGAGAGGGTTCGTTCTTCTTGGTGGAGAGAGTCGTCGTTGATCTGCCCTTGCACATAGTGGGGATTCAATTGGAATTGTGTGCTGTTATTAGTGATTTATGTTGATAATATTATACTCCTAACTATGAACTAAGTTGGAACGCTCATGTCAACTCACCGTCCTCACGCTCAACGCTCAAGAGTTGTTCCTCGTAAGTAGGTCGTAGTTGTTGTATGCGGCCTTCCATGATATCGACGTTTGAGCCTACAATGCCTTAATGACTGTATAGCCACTTGACTACACATGTTCTAGAGGTTCTCTATGTTCTCTCTACATAGTCACATGCTCCCTCTGACGAAGACGTGGAATTGAAGTGTCAACGGAAACAGCCGGAACAGGTGGTTTACAGAAGGGAAGGACATGTGCATGTGGTCGTACCTACATACGTATTCTAATTCTGACTGATACGCGTTTTGGCCCAGTAGCCCTCCACATTTTTAATATTAGGAGTATTTACAGTTATTTAGTCAGTTAGTCTTTTCGTAAATAAGCATTATCGGACAACAATAACCCGCACAAAACTGCACAGGCACTTTGCCTGATATGCCTGTCGACGGAGAATCTGCAAAACAATATGTAATAAAGACCACACTTGATGTTGCAAATATCTTCTCCTCTGTCATCACTTTATTACTTGAAACAAACCTTGCTCCCGCGAGCACTCTCTTGGAATTGAAAAATGCCGTCCAGATTTCACAAATGAATTGTTTGACTCACAGCATAGTGCAGCACGAGCTCTCGCACGATTTCTTGACTCTAAAGAACTCTTTCTAGCAAACTTTCCCAGAGCAATTGCGGGATCTTGGAGAGATAAATTCTGCTGCTGTTCTTGCTGCTTCTTCAATACAGCTGTGGAGTGGCTTTTGCGTATCTCCGACCGATTTGAATTCTCCAGTGCCAAATGTTCAATGCCGACAAGCTCCTCCTTTGACACAATCTTATTCGTGAGAAGGTACTTGATGGAATCTGCTCTTGACTGTTGTGGAGCATTTATGATTAGGACCTTGATGCGATCCGCTTCTTGTGTAGCTTCTTGATTGAACAGATCTCGATCTTGTAACGAGTATGCTATATTGCTTCGATGCAAATCATCTCTGTAGTTTTTGTAGATGTTTAGAGATGACTCTTCAGAGAAAGCAACTCGAGGTCGAGGACGGAGAGTAGGCATGGACATGGACTCAGATTCTACTTCTATCTTGTCGATGTGTGCTTCTTTGGGGAGATTGATGTTCAATTTCTTGAGTTCATCAACAGGGTGCGTGTTTGACGAAGATGGAGTTGTAGTCATTTTGGAGCACATTTCTAGAGCGTAGATGGAGGTAGCTGACTGGATTTAATGGCATTTACATTCATTGTTATATACATCACCATCGTTAAAGGTTCAGCGGGGCAGTGAAAACGTTGTGTCTCCTCTAGAGAAGTAGACCATGTCGTCCAGATCAATCGTGTCTATGAATAAAGAGTGAGACGAACTTTGTGTAACTGCAGGTAACTGTGTATTTTTATCAGAAAGGAGAAGTCATGTCATTCGGTATTTACCGCAAATGTCGCAAGTCACAGGTTGGACATACGTCATCAGCCCCAATCCAAAACGATTTCTCACATATCTTACAGAGAGTGACGTGACATCTATCATCGACTGCAAGAAGTTGATGCTTCCGTTCTTCATAACTTGGAGAGGGCCACTCACACTTCCTGCGCACCTCCAGTCTTCGTCATCCACCATTACTTCTTAGCTCGATGGAGGCTCCTCCACTCCTCCGTGGCTGTTGCTGCTTTCTTCTTGCAGCAGCAGCCGTGGCTACTCAAACTCAAGTGGTTTGTGCTTTCAGCACTCATTCTTCCATCCGTCTCACAACACATGCATCAGTACAAAGATCACACTCCTCATCTACAATATTATTCAGCAGCGTATCCAACCGATACGACGATCTTTCAACACCACCAAAAAAGAAGTCAAAAGAACAACGCGAAAAAGAACGTCGTGAAGCACGGGAAGAGGCAAGCACTCTCCGCTCCCTCTTTAAAATAGACGAGGACAATACCAATAGCGGCCCATCCATATCCAATCTATCGCCCGAACAACTACGTCAATTACGTCGTGAAATTATTGGAAGGCGTCGAAGGCGGCAGAATGAATTGGACGATGAAATTCGTGATCGGCAAGATTATGCGTTTGTAATTACTGCGTTGGTACCGTGCGTATTGGCATTTTTGAGTTGGGAGGACCTATCGCGATCGTTGGCACAGTGGCTTGCGGACAATGCGGCCATGGGGGGGAAGGCAGTGGATGGGAACAAATTTGCGAGTGATTTGTTAAGGCCAACTATTACGGGGGTGGTGGTACCCGTGATTTCAATTGCGTTGGCGACGTTGGTTTCGACTACGGTGAATGTGTTGAGGGCAAGGCAGGTGGATCTGAGGGCGTTGATTAATAAGGAAGCGTGTGAATTGCGATTATTGCGGAGAGCAATCTTTGGGATGTTTGGGACACGACAGCATGCTGGGAGGAGATCGAGGGCGCTGACGTTGGTGAAGCGATATGTGGATCAGATTTATAGAGAATGTAATGAGGGGGCTATTGAGAAATTGGAGTTGTTGGAATTGTCGGGAGGGGTTGCGACGAATGAATTGGATGAGTTGAGTGCCATGCTGCATGGAGTGGATGGGGCAGCTGCTAGTAGGCAGGGATCTGTGGGGTCTGCGGATGATATCATTTCGAGATTGAATTCATATCGAAGTGATAGAGTGGCGCTTTTGTTGACAGATTTTCCCGATTTGCATTGGATTGTAAGTACTGCTTCTTTTTTTCGCAGAAGAATGATGTACTGCAATCTTGTTGATCCATTGTATTCTCATACAACTACTTCTTGTACCAATATGATGAATAGGTCTTGGCAGCGTTGAGTGTGAGCATTTGTCTGACATTTCTGCTAGAAAGCAATCAATTAGTGAACCAGTACCTGAACTCTATCCAACTTCGATGCCTTTGTGAGTATATAATCATGGGTGTGATGCTATGAGTCTCACATACAATTGAAACATTCTAACATCTTCATTTTACTCTTTTCAATAAACCAGTTGCACTGCTAGTCGGTGTCTTCTCCGCCACGGCAACGTTATGCATTGACTTGAGAGATCCCTTCAGCGGTTCTTTTAGTGTGGCCGGTACGTCTGCACAGGTGGGTGATTTGAGGTTGTGTTTATTGGAAGACGTGCGAGAGGCGAAAAGCGATGCAAGTGAACTTTCTTCTTCCATCCTTCGATTCTTTCCCTCTTCTAGCACTGATAGAGGGACAACACCGAAAGGCAAGCCGAAACCTATGAATGGTCCGTCTCGACGCGACATATCGCCGTCGCGATACGGCAATAACTTCTTCTCCACGGTTTATTTTCATTTGCTGACTGGTCCTCTGGGGTCTAACGTAAGAGCTCTTGGAGAGGTCGTGGCGTGGTTTACAACTTTGGTCTGGAAAAAGACGCGTCCTGTATTTGCATGGAGATGGAAAAAGTGGCCTTGGGTGCAGAGGGAGAGCAAAAGTAAGAGAAGCAAAGCTTCCGAAAACGTCGAAAGACAAAATACTGAAGATGCTGACGCATAACGGTTGATGCGAGTGGCTGCGTGGCGGTATGTTTGGGAAGTGGTGAATTTGAATGAAAATTTCCCTCTAAATCTCACGCACATAAGTAAGTACTTAATCACCTTCTCTTTTGCATTGAAGCAACGAAGAATTAAGGTAGAGTCAAGTTTCTTATGACCAACGATGAGACTAATTGGAAAATATTTCGGAGAGATACCGAAGCCGGAAGACTCCTCTCAAGATTATATGGAGTCTCATCCAATTCCCAGCATGTGACTTATCCAAAGCAAAGAAGGAGACGAAGAGTGACCATTTCTGAGACTAGTGACGATGAGGATATCAAAAATAACAGTGCAACAACAACCTCGAGACCTTGGAGAACAACGTATTCTTGTCAGGGTTGGAGCAAGTCAGCAGAGGAAGAGAGGGAGAAGGAACGTAAGAATAATATTGCAAGAGCGTTGAGCTTGTCTGTACCTAAAGTTGGACGTGGAAAACAACATAGCTCACGACACTCAATGATTAATGGCAATAATCATGGCTTGATGATTCAAATTGCGGCCAAGGTGGATCAAATCCCAAGACGGAGGACTGAAATTAGATGTCGGCATGATCAAGAAAATGTTGAATTCGTGAAAAAGAAATATCGCCCTCCTTGTACTTATGCAAAGTCTTCGGACGAAGAGAAGCAGCGCTTGAATATTGCATTTGAAACAAAGGGAGGGAAGTGCTTGCCAGAGGATTTGACTGGCATCCCGACAGGAGCAAGTGCCACATCGCTGATGAGAAACGACGCTTCTCACAAACCATCCAACACATTATTTGATCATATAGTTCAAGAGATAGTCGAGCGAAGACAGCATCAAATGGATCTGGAAGAGGTTGGAGCTGGAGATGCAACGAGAGGTCAGATTGCAAATGAAATTAGACTAAGAGTGGAGCATTTGAAGAAGATAGACCCTATTCGAGCAGCAATGGTTGTGAAGAGAATGATGAAGTCTTCTTAAACTAAGCAATCAGATTGGCAGCCCAATTTTTCTCCTACTTTGTGAGTTGTAGTAGATTCCCCTCTTGCCACATGAAAGAAGATACCTCAAGACAGAAGATACCTCAATCCAGCACTTCTCTCTCCACGATGTCTGCAGGGACAAGATGTCTGCTTCTACGTCAATTCGTGGGTTCTCATTCAAACAAGTCTGTATGTTGGCAATGCAAGAAAAGTGAGTCCACTATTACTCATCAAAATATATATCACGAGCGAGGTAACGCAAAAGCTCGAGTGTAGCTGCAGCCCCTCCAATACGTGTTTATGCTCGGCTTTGTAGTGAGCAGTCTTAAGTTCTTCACAATCTAATCCAGCACGCAAAATCCCAACCCCAATAGTCAACAGTTAGTGTATCTCTCTCTCTCCCGCCAAAAAGCGAGACCCCGCAAAAAATCCGGCCACGCCAGAGATGTCAACAATACTATTACTAATCAAATGAATAGAAATAGAACGCTACCATTATCTTCTTCTTGCAGAGGAAACGGTGGCATGGTGGTGGCCAGTCTGCTCTTC
This sequence comes from Skeletonema menzelii, assembly GCA_036940005.1. Lineage (NCBI taxonomy): Eukaryota > Bacillariophyta > Thalassiosirophyceae > Thalassiosirales > Thalassiosiraceae > Skeletonema > Skeletonema menzelii. Next base: position 20,195 of record JALLBH010000504.1, read on the forward strand.
ATTCTTTTGCTCAGCTGGCGGCAACCATCGTCGCTAACCACCTCAATAATTTTCGTTGCCTCCGCCCTAGCAATCGACACCTCCTCCTCCTCCGCCGCCGCCTCAAGATCCTCCGCATCTTCAACCACCAACCAACAACAACAACAACAACCATCCTCCTCACCACCAACCTCCCCACTCTACAAATCGCACGACTACCACCTCCTCGAAATAGTACCCCACTCCCCCACCTCCTTCACTCAAGGCCTCACGCTGTCCACAATATCCTCCTCCAGCATTCTCTACGAAGGAACTGGATTGAATTATCAATCTCAGATATTGCAGCATGATCCACGGCAGAATATGAAGACTTTGGAACGTCGAGTGGTTGAGCCGCGGCATTTGTTTGGGGAGGGGATTGCTTGTTATTATGTCGATCATCGAAGATTGAGCGATAGTGATAGTGAAGTTGTTGAAGAAGTGGTGAGAGAGCATAGATTGATACAATTGACTTGGAAAGATAACATTGGTATGATTTACCGCATCATCAACCATCATAATCGAAACGATGATGGTACTGAAGCAGGCAGCGAGGAGCCTCCAACAACGACAGAATCACTGGAACTTATTGACACGTTCAAATTCGACACACATACTGGCGAAGGATGGGGAATCACATTTGTACCACATACGAAGGAATTTTATGTGAGTGATGGGAGTGAATATATACATGTTTGGGATGTGGAGACTTTGGTGGAGAAGAGGAGGATGGCGGTTACGTTGGAGAGGGGTGATGAGAGTAGTAGTAGTAGTAGTACTGTGAGGTTGAAGTATGTGAATGAGTTGGAGTTTGTAGATTTTAATAGCAAGAATAAGTGTGGTGGTGGTGATGTGAAGGATTGGGATATTCATGATGTGTATTTGGAGCAATGTCAAGGGGAGGGTGATGAATACGATGAGCAAACTTGTTCTTCTGGTACTACCAATACTGCAACCAATGAAGAATGCAGCAACGACGAAAACAATCATACAGGATTTACGTCAACAATGAGTATTCTAGCAAACGTATGGTATCAAGATGTATTGATTCGTATTGACCCTGTCACAGCCAAGGTGACACGAGTATACGATCTAAGTGATATTTATCCATACGAACAACGGAAGAAGGATGGAGCTGATTGTTTGAATGGAATTTCAGTGACGGGCAAAGAATCAAATGAGGAGGAGGGGTTGGAACTTTGGGTGACGGGGAAGTTGTGGCCCAAGATGTATAGAATACGTTTGATCGATTGAATGGTTTAAAGTTATGAGACATATCTTTTCATGTCATCTATATATATAAGATAGAGACACTCTTGATGGTCAAGTTTAAAGTGTCCTGTGGAAAGACTCCCTATCGACTCCTCTCAATCTTCTTCATCGTCATCGTTCGCATCAACATTCCCTCCCTTACTCCCCCCATCATCATCATCATTATCATCCCGCCGTTTCAACTTTCGATACTCATCCTCATCCTCATTCAAAAAGTCCGTATCCATCTCTTCCCCATATCCACCCTGATAATTAGTCATCGATACACCTTCCATTGCAGCAGTTTGTGGTCCTCTCCGTTTCATCGCTTGAGAATGTTGTTGTTCTTCGTGCTTTTTTCGATTGCCTCCAAAGACATCTCGATCGATTACATGCTTCTTTTCATCGTTGAATTGGGTGCTTTGCTGCTGCTGCTGCTGTTGAGTGTGCGGTAACCGCATCGACTGACGTTTCTGTGAGTTATTGATATCATTCCTACTCTCATTTGTTATCAAATTGTCAAAAATAGATGACTTCTTCTTTGTCGTAGTAGTAGTAGAAGAAGATGTCGCTGCATCATCCTTATTGGTTTGGACAGTAGTAGTAACTCCTCCGGTTGTTGCTGTAGTAGCGGGCACAGCATTATCTTCAGGTGCAGCTACAGCCGTGGGAGGAACGTATGCACCCACATCGGCAAATATATCATCATCGCTATCGTCGTCATCACAACTATCATCATTCTTTTTGTTGCTGGTAGGACTTGGTGATTCCCTTGTGTTGTGATCAATAATGTTGCCATCAGAACTTTGTTCCTTGGTATCACCTTCCTTATCCAGTGATGACAAATGTTGTTGTTGAAGCTGATGCTTCTTCGTCCCATTGCCATCATGATCAATTATTATTCTCTCCATTCCACCATCATCATCATCATCATTCACCCTCTTGCTCTTATAACCACTACCGCTATTCAAAGCACCATCCAACTTGTTCCGAATAGTAGCAATCAAATGACAATCCAACGGAGACATACTTGCTTGTTGTCGTTGCTTTTGTCCACTACCAACAACACCACCAATCATTTTCAACTGTGGTATATCCCATGCATGACTTCGTTTTTGAATCGTAGAATCTAATGAGAATGTGTAGTGTGATCTTTGTATTGAGTTTTGCTTGGTTGAATTGATTTGAATGGATTGTGGTTGTTTTGTTGCAGCAGCCAAGGATAAGGATGTTGTTGTTGTTGTGGAATTATTATTGGAATGTTGTTGTTGTTGTTGTCGGTGGTGGTGCCTGAGGAGATATGTTTGCACCGATTTCCCAAGTTCAGTCTTTGGTTGTATCATGGCAATTGATGATGACTTTTTCGATTTTGTAGATGCCGAATCTGTTGTTTCTTGTTGTTGTTGTTGTTGAGTATTATTATACGCATCTTCCAGCAGTTGATCCAAATCCTCCTCCTCTTCCTGTTCACGTCCATCGGCGGCACCAGTTGCAGTCCCCATTTCCTCTCGTCGAACCTTTTGCGCCAAAGCCATATCCAGCCCCTTCACTAGATGTGTGTGTTGCTCATCGCCGCCAAGAAATTTGGACAGCTCCGCCTGTCTCTTTTTATCTGTATACTCGTCACCATTATTATAAGTGGTGGCGACTGTAGTATCACTGTAATCTAAATTCTTACCCTCCCTCCTCTCTTTTGCTCGATCTCGATATGTTGTTGATGTCGCTGCAGCCTTTTCCTTCCGACGTCGTTTCCACTCTGGCTCGTTCTTATGATTATTATTATTCACCTCATTAGTATCATCATCATCATCATCCCGCCGTCTCTTGTTCAAGTTATCATCGCCATCATCATCTTCGGAGGCACTATCACTATCATACTCGCTTCTTCTGCCCCGTCGTCCACCACCACGTTTTTGCGCCTTTTGACGGAATTCAGTTTCCACTGCCTCTCGTGCGATTTCTTTGGTCGATTTTTTGAGCTGTTGATTTACTAGTGTGCGGAAGGCGTTGTTGTCCATTGTTGTATGTTGCTCTATAGAAAAATGTTCGTAGGCTGATATTTTTCATGAGCTCTCTCTCTAGCCGTACGATACCCTATTATTTCTCTTTGTAGATGATGATTCCTCTCTAGATAGCCGGGCTGGATACACGTAGCCAATACTATTGGCTTCGAAATTATAATCGCAGGATAGGTATAGTCATTTTGTGTGTGGTGTTAAAGGCATAGGAGCATAGGAGGAGAGGCCATCATGGAGTGCATCATTTTGAGCTCAGAATTGGAGGTTGCAGGAGGAAAAAGAGACCAGAGTTAACTCCGTAGAATTAAATTTCCACTCGCACGTGTATGGTATGTCGTTCCCACACTACACTTCGTGAGGACCCTACCATGACAGTACCACGCTGGTCCGTCTAAGATACTGTAGATATGTAATCTGATTCACTTAGAAATTTAATTTAATTCATTTCATGCTCATGGAAAAGTTTTGATCTTACCTGTGCACAAGTTTTTCTCACAACCGTTGTGGTTGCCCTCGTCCTCGTGCAGGTGCAGGTCATGGCACCTACCAGGCAGGACACACACACAAACAGCAGCAAGAGAGGGTGGTGGGAGGTCATGGTGATGATCAATACGCTACCCACTCTGAAGTATCATGACTTTCAGCTCTACTACATATCTGCGGAAACACTCTCTCATGAGCTGATGGGTGATGCTGCTGTGTAAAGGCAATACTTCGTATTTCTTCCAGCTTTAATCTGAAATGGCTTGTTTTTATCACGGTTGGGTTTAGAATTGAAAGCTTTATCGTTGACCCATTTCTGTCTTATATCATCTGTTTTACATGTTCTAAGCCTAATGGAACGATATCGGGAGTCAAGTCCTTCCTCTGTAAAACAGAGACCAGGATTATCCTTTGGACGGTAGGTACCTTAAAAAAGTTAGGAATCGATGCATATAATAGGTGAGGGAAACGAATCGCTTCAACATCAAAACAATATCTTCCCATGATGTAAACATAACCAACTCTTACCGTCATCGCAATATTGAAACATCTGTGAGTCTTTGCCGTCATCTTCGCACCAATCAATTTCCATGGGTGTGCCCGCTATGCATCCGTTCTTACATTGTATGCACCACCATGATTCTTTCGTCGACCCTTGCCAGTTATACCCTGTTTCCCAATACAAGCGAAGTCGGACTGGGTTAGAAGAACCATTCGTAGGATTTGATGTGTATGTTGGGAGAGTTGATATTATGGTTGGAGTGGAAGGAATTATTGAAGGTAGCTTTGTCGGACTTGCTGAAATAATAGATGGAAAGGAAGTCGGAGCAAGAGATACGGTTGGAACAATTTTGATATGCTTGGTGGAAAAGATACAGTAGGGGATGCATCATCCACAGTACTACCATCACTACCACCATTAATGGGCCGAATGCAGTAGTCAAATAATGAGCCATTAAGTTCTCCTCCGCTACATCCAGGGACGGCCTGATTACGACCACGTTGGTAACAAATGAGATCACCAGCACAATCATCATCATTATCACAATCACCTTTGCATATGTCAAAGGGATGAAGGCAGTCATTTTCATTTTTCCAGTTTCCGTCATTGCCGCATCCTTTAATGGGAGGCAAGGGAGTAAAGAGTAGCTGTAGTAAGAAAGGGCGTGGGTAAAACAGCTGTCAATAGCGGAGTTGGGCTAGGCGTCGTATGCAGCTGAGTAGGACTAGCTATGGTTATCACATGCGTTGGTTCTTCTTCAGCTGTTGAAGGAGCAAGCGTTCGACTAGCAGTCGTAAGTGACGGTGTCGGACTACTTATGGTATGCTGAGGCTGATGAGGCGTCGGTTCAGCCGTCGAAGGAACTCGCGTTGGGATAGCCGTTTCCAGGTTGGTTGGATAAGCCGTCGTAGCGTCAACGTTAGTATCACTTGCCGAGACACCGCGTAGGAGCAAGAGGGCGGCAGGAGACAATAACAATGAAGGCATTGCTACGCGTCGGTGTTGAGAAGAGACATAGATAACCAATGTAACGTAAGTAGAAGTGGTGGTGCATCTTGCATCTAACACTGCGCACTTGCTAGCTAAAATAAATACTGTAACTGTCACATCTCCTTTCAACGCACTACTTTGACCTTTGACAGAATAGTGAGTGTATTGTAGACCAAGGGTAAGTAGTAGTGCAACACAACGTTATCCATGGCGGTTCACGACGCAGTATATAATACTACTGTAGTGATTGTTCTTTGAGCCGGCTGACTGTCTAACTTTGCTATTATCATTGACGACACTAATCTGCCTGTGGTGCATATGCAGGTCACCGTGTGCTCTGGAAAGAAAGAGTCTGAAAGTCTGAGAGCACACTTTTGAGCCCCTCCGCCTTGCAATTAATTAGCACATTAACTCAAAGCCACCGCATCTGAATACAGGCATCCAAATAATGACGCAAGTATGCTACACCATCCTACTAACAGGACTACTCCTATTCCATCTAATCCAAGCAAACGACGATGTGGAAATTTCAGCAGTATCCTTACCAGTATCAAGTGGAGGATCACGGCATAGATTATCACTTCATAGAAAGTCACGGCGACGACGACAGTTGATGATGGACTCTTTGCGAAGTAGAGCAGAGGATGATGAAGTTGATCATCAAGACTTTGATGGCGAAGAGATGGAGGAGGCGGAGGATGAAGAGGTGGTGGAGGATGGGGAACGACTTCTTGAGAGAAAGAAGAAAAAGAAGACGAATGGTAATAACAAGAAGAAGAATGGTAATAACAACAACAAGAAAAATGGTAATAACAGCAACAAGATTGGTAATAACAAGAAGAGAAAGAAGCCAAATAACAACAGCAACAAGGACAAGAAGGATGTCGACAGAGTGAAGAAGAACCCAGGTAACCCTAACAAGAAAAAGAAGAATGTTGACAAGCGCAAAGATCGGAAGGATGCCTATTACAAAGCAAGCCCGGACTGGTGCTTGTGTGAAGATTTGTATCTTGCTGGGTGGCTTAATGAAGATGATTATGATGATGATTGGTCCTATGATGATGTAATTGAATCGGTGCCAAAGAGGTGGAAGTACAAGAATGTTAGGAATAAGAAGAGGAGGAAGGATGATAGGTTGTTGATGTTGGAGGAAGACGAACAAGAGGAGCTGCAAGGTACAGACAGTGAGGATGAGATTGATTTGAGGCGTCATCTCAAGTCAGATGAGCTCGTAGAAGAAGATGAAGATGTATCATTGGCCGAGGTCTTTGCAGCAGCAGAGGAGGACGAAGAAGACGGCGGTGATATTACCACCATGACGCTGCGTTTCAAGAAGAGGCAGAATGGAAAATCCAGCAACAAGAAGAACATGAACGAACGCAAATGGAACGGTAATCCTGGCGACTGGGGTGACGACGAGTGGGGTGACGACGAATGGGGTGGCGATGACTGGGGTGACGATTACTGGGAGGATGACGAGTGGAGTGATGACGACCATCCACGAAGGCCAAAATGGTGTCCATGTCCTCTCATGCCTACTATGATGCCAACTACTCCCATGCCCACACAGATTCCTACATTATCTCCATCAATTGACCCCACAACACATCCGTAAGTAAAGAATTGCTCCTGCTTTTGTTTGCCAGCTGCGTCACTTTCCCGTGTGCTAACATATTACTACTGCTTATTCACAGGACTATGTATCCTACAATTGATCCGACTCTCTCGCCGAGTATGGAACCAACTCCGAATCCAACCCCTCGCCCATCACCACAGCCAACAACCCCACCAACAAGCGGGCCTACTCCTACTCCAACAACGTCAAGTCCAACCGCAAGGCCTTCTCCATCTCCCACACAGAATCCCACTGAAGCAACACCAGGGTTATCCGGTGAAGGATTTTTTTGGGGAGCAGAAGCTGCAGTTGGAGTTGTTGGGCCTGTGGACCAATCTCAATCAACACCAGAGAGGTTTAATAGTGGGATAACAATCAGTAATATTACAGCGGGACTTGGGTATACTTTGTACCTGGATATCAGTGGCAATGCGTTTGCATCGGGGTATGTTGAGGCCTTGTCAACGTACAAGGGACAATATGGAGTTGGAGATAGTGTCACCCAAGGATCCAATAGGAACAGACAAGTCAACATAGTGGTTAGAAATGGAACTGTAACAAGAGCCCCTCCGTTTGAGCGTGTGCAGGCTGCTTTTGATCATTCTGCTTTCATCGACAGGAATGGACAACTTTACATGAGCGGAAGTAACAGTAACGGAAAGCTTTGTTTGGGTGACGATGATATCAGCATGAAGAAAATTCCACACCTGGTGGAACTACCTCCTAATCGAGTGGCTGTCACAGTGGCTTTGGGGCTTGAGTTCACACTCATTTTGCTCGACAATGGACGAGTGTATGGATGTGGATCAAATAGGCTAGGGGAGATAGGATTGGGAGATGTTGAGTCAGTGGGGAAACCTACTCTGATTGGGGCGAGTCTCGGGATAATTAAAGCTGTATCAGCTGGTGGTGAATTTAGCCTGTTCCTTACAGAGGCTGGAAAAGCTTACAGCTCTGGAAGTAATCTTTACAAGCAGCAGTGCAGAAATACAGAAGGGAACCCAGTGAAGACACCAACAGAAATCAACAATGCAGGATTGAGTGTCCTTGGAATCGAAGGAGGTAGCTCATCTTCATACCTTCTCCTAACAGATGGTTTTAGTTTACCGGGGATTGCATCATGTGGAAGTAATAACGAAGGACAACTTTGCGGGAAGGATCCAAATGCTGATGGCAGGACAATTGTAGAACTGGATTCATCGATTAAGGCAACTGGTATCGGGTCTGGTCCAACTGCGCAAACTGTGTTCTTCGTCGGAAAGGACATAACAGATGGAAGTGACGTTGTTTACGGCTGTGGTCAAAATGGTGTTGGCCAAGTGGGCATTGGAAGTAATCAACCACGACAAATTAAGACTCCGACAAAGGTCAATTTCTTCGGAAGTCAGAGGTTCAGTTTGGAGATTTCAGCGGCGACTTTTCATACTGTGGCTATTGCTACTGACTTTCTCCCACCATCCTCTACCACTACCACTACCACAGGTGCCACAACGAGTGCCACAGCGACTACTACAACTTCCGGAACTACCACCACTTCTACTCAACCTCCTCCTACAACTACAACCACTACTACTCAACCTCCTCCTACAACTACGACTACTACATCAACCACGAAGTCTACTACCACTCAACCTCCTCCTACAACGACCACTACATCTACAACATCTACTACCACTACCACTACCACCTCTACTACCACTTCCACAACTACTACCGCTTTAGCTGCAGCAATAATTACTGACAAAGTTACCCTCGACCTGGTAGATAGTGAGGATCGAGTTGGCAGAAGTGTTGCTATCTCTGGGACGAGCGCATTGATCGGCGCTCCTGATACCAATGATGATGGAAAGAGTTTAGGGGCTGCCTGGCTAATCGAAGATGTGAGTTCTATTATTTGACACTGACTTATTTGCTCATTCGTAACCCTAACCCAGTATTGCATGTTTCGCAAATTTGAACAAATTTCATCTCTCCCATAGTTATTCGAAGCGAATAGGCAGACCAAATCATTGAAATCTGGGCTACCTACGACAAAACCCACACCGGACAACTTAGACTTTGACTGCGGTCATTCTGTAGCCTTGTCAAATGACTTCGCCGTGTTAGGGTGTCCAGGTTTTAGAAAAAACGACGAAGATAGCGGCTATTTTAGTAACAAAAATGGAGCTATTTCAGTATATACGAGAGATTTTACCGGGACGAATCCGGTAAAGATTCCACCTCTCCTAATAGATTTCGACACAGATATTCCTGCTGAGTTCGGCACATCTGTTGCCATCAATGCCAAAGGAATTGTTGCAGTGGGAACAAAATGGGGATTCGTTGAAGTTTATAACGTGGACAGTGAGCAATCACCAACGAAACCTTTGTATGTGCTAGGAAATGAACTGGACCTTGATGGAGTGCAGCCGCGAGATTCAGGCTTTGGTTGGTCTGTTGCATTGAGTGATGACGATCAACCCATGCTTGCAGTAGGAGCTATCAAGCAAAAACAAAACGGGAAGAAAACTGGATCAGTCTTTCTCTGGAAGAATTTAGAAACCAGCCCATATGAGATTAAAGCTCCACTCTCTGCAACAATCGACTGCGATGACATCGAAGGGTGTGAATTTGGATACAGCGTTGCTTTTTCCGGAAACACTCTCGTTGTGGGATCACCTTACTCTTATGGCAAAGCCGGCAGGGCATTTGTATACAACGATGTGAGAGTGGATGATTTTGAAGAAGAAGTTCAAAATTTAGCTCTTACAGCTAATCCGCCAGCTGGAGCAATGTTTGGGTACTCAGTCGCAGTAGCAAATGGAGCAATAGTTGTTGGAAGCCGGAACTACAGCGTGTGAGTATTCTGATTGACGAGATATCGAACATATTCAATAATTGCTTGCTTGACATCAAACATACTCACTATCTACATTGCCCACCTTTTCTTATGTTGCTCCAAACCTTCCACCTTAACATTCCACCCCCAGTAACGATGTTAATCCTGGGGCGCTCGACTTTTTCTTACAGAAGGAAGGTGGCTCATGGTACCTTTCCAAGCTTGTTGATGACGAAAATAATGAAATCAACAACCCTATTCCGGGAAAAAGCGATGGCGACCGATTCGGCAGCTCTGTTGCAATCAATGGTGGGGGCTTTATTGTAGGCGCACCATACCGTGATGACAAAACAGGCGAAGCCGTAGCCTATTCGTATGCGATTCCATCGAGCGGAGCATTCGCGGCAAATAGATCGTCTGCTAGCAAATCACCGACTCGTTCTGAAGTTGTATATCTTGAAGTTTCTGATGACTGCATTGTCGCTTATAGAGTCAATCATCGAGATGCGTTGTCAATTACCGTGGAGTCAGTTTGCGAGGGAATCGAAGAGTGGTTTGGCATCGGCTTCTCTTCCGACGGGCTGATGCAGAACAGTGAAGCAGTGCTGGGTATCCCAGGCAACGATAGACCGATCAGATATTTTCTCAATGGCAAATCTAATGATGCTGTGGTACGAATGCCAGATGAGGAGCAAATACTGATAGGTGCAAGCTTGCAAGTTCTCCAAAATGATAGATTTGTGATGAAATTCACCAAGACTTTGGAGAGCAACGAGGCAGGCGACGAGATCTTCCTGTTGTTTGCTCGTGGAGCAACCTCCACCCTTGGCTATCACGTCGATCGAACATCGGTCAAAATCACCCTGTGAAGTGTGTGAATTTTGGTTTATTTAGGGAACCAAATTTATATCGTTAGCCAATAGTAAGTTAATATTCATGTTAGACAAGTACACAAGTCTCTTGCATTGTCTTGGATAGATCACATCTTGTCTTCTTCTCTGTCTTGGATAGATTGCATTTTGTTTTGTTCTCCACCTTGTCAAGCTGCATTGGCTTAGAAAAATGTCGTCGCCCCACTCTCACTGTCAATCTTGCACTGGCTGAGAGAGATGTCGCTCCACTCCCAATGTCAAGTGTGAATCATAGCAAAAAGCAAGCTACAATCACGTTCGCAATAAAGATTGACATACTAATAGCTCGAAATAGCATAATCATCCATTCCATACTGTGAAGCAAAACTAATAAACCCTCGTTTTTTTGAAGCAGTAACATCTTCTTCTTCTTTTTCTCCCTTCTTCACTTCTTCCTCATTCTTCCTCATTGTAGCAACAACATCAAAATTCCCATCCAACCAATCCTCCAACCCCTCTTTGGAAATAACCCCCGAATGAGTCGCCACCACTTGTCCCCTCCAAAATAACATCAATGTCGGTAAACCACTAACTCGTACACCCTGTAATAACAATTCCACTTTGAGATTTTGATGGTTGGATCCCTCCACGTCATATTTGAGTATGGATAGTTGATTGGAGGAGTATTTTGGGGATGTTGTGTGGAGGTTTTGGAGGAGGGGTTCGATTAGTTTGCATGGACCACACCTGATTGTTTTTTTCATTGTAGAGTGCAATATGATTATATGTGTGATGGTGCTCATTAGAACTATATATCATAGAATATTGTCAAGCACAAATACAGAACAACAAATGTCAAGAGGTCGATAGTATACTTACCATTGAGTATAGGCGTCCACTAGTACAGCCGAAGGAGAGTCCGGAGGAGGTGAAAAGAGAAGATCCTTCATATTGCTATCATCAAGATGATAGATTGCAGCTGTCGAGAAGAAGAGTGATGTTGATGAGCGTTGAAGCTGATGTTGTTGGCTGTTCGCGAAGATGAAGAAGAAGTGGTTTCGACTACTTCTTGTTGTGGAAGAAGAAAGAAGCGAGAATGATGTCGATAGACGACAGCTATTTAGCACGATTGCTGCTGCGATGATGAGTGGTAGTAGAGATGACATTATTTTGGCAGAGGGTATTGTAGTTTGTTGGGCGCTGCTTGTTCTTGAAGTATGGTACAAAGACATAGCACGGTGGACGGTGGACATGGCATGGTTGACACCTTTCAGCAGGCTTTCAAGATGGCGGGAAGGAAAGAGAGTCACCTACCATCATCCCGTTTTTAAAAACAAGGAGCCCCAAATGACCCTTGGGTACCGAACAGACAAAGTTGAGTACGCTAAGCCACTTGTATTTTCTTGGAACCGCGCGCTTCTGCACGCACAAAGGCCTAAAAGAGGCTGAAAGAGGCTTGAAATTTTTTGGGTGAGACAGCTGCGCGGTATTTTTGCTTCAAACAAATAATAAAGCAAGTAAGCGCGAAGCCTGCTCAAGCAAAATACACCAACCTTTAAAAAGCAATAGATACTTAGTACTTAGTGCAGCACAAAGCATCATAAAAAACGAAGTATTGATAACACAGCACCAGCAACAAAATGAAGGCACTCCACCACGCCCTCCTCACTCTCCTCCTCTCCTCCTCATCCCCAACCCTCAGCACAGCCGACCTAATGATCGGCGACCAAGTCTGCATGACCGGCTTCATCATGGACACCTTCTGCATCAACCGAGGAACACTCCTCGACAACAGAGACGTAACCACCCTCCAAAATCCCGAATTGCATTCCTACCATTGCCTTTTAGACTTAGGCGTCTGCATCAACTCTGGATATCAAGTATTGGGGTCCAAAGATCCCATGAGTGGATTGTATTGTCCAGGATTACGTATCGATGATACAGACGCAGTCTTAATGGCGGGGAGGGCACATGGGACACCATTGGAGACTGATCCAAATTTCTTTCAGTGCGATACTTGTACTGGACCGGATAACAATCCGACTGCCGGATATAGAGCAACGATTATTGGGACTGTGAAGGAATTGGGTGAGGGGATGGGACGGACGACGGGAATGCCTGGGACGAGGAGTGTGTTGGGGACACCTATTTTGACGAATATTCAAGTGTTGGATTCTATGGTGAAGTGTGATGAGAGTATTATGGTGACTGTGGAAGCGGATGAGAATGATATGTGTTTGATCCGTTCTGTATCTGATGATGCTGGTGATACTAATACTATGGGGAATGATGGTTCTTCTTCGTCACCACCACCCATGATGGAGGATACTACTACGACTACTACTGCTACGACGACGACAACTACTACCACCACCTCATCACCCCCAGCGGAAGTTACAACGACCCAAACTACTGCTGTTGTCGAGAATGACCAAGACTGCTCGATTGATTTCTGTGAAACGACCTTGACTGATGGATACACCCTCAAGTACAAGATTAATGAAGCAGATGCTACCATCACGATGGAGGCGACTTATGATGGAGAGGCTTGGTTGGGTATTGCATTCAGTGAGGATGAAAAAATGGGAGGTTCTGATGGTATTCTGTGAGTTCAGATTGTGAATGCTTTGGAGTTTATCATCTTTACTTGTACTTATGATATATGGCTCACACACATCTTTGTCTCTAATTTCCTCTTCATTATTCATCATGCAGTGGAACTCCGGACGATGGTACNGGCTCACACACATCTTTGTCTCTAATTTCCTCTTCATTATTCATCATGCAGTGGAACTCCGGACGATGGTACCCCTCAAAAATATCGCTTGAATCAAGGTTTCATTGAAATCATGTCACCCGAGGAACAAACTCTCACCGATGCAAGCGTGGCAGTCAATGAAAATGGGCAGACTGTGATGAAGTTTACAAAACTCTTGGTGGAACCAAATCAAATTCCCATTATCTCGGGAGAAAACAAGATGCTTTGGGCTAGCGGAGGAAGTACTGCCATCGGATACCATGGTACCAACCGCTCTCCATTTCCTCTGAATCTTAATTTCGATGGATCATCTGCACCTCCACCCGTTGTGGAAGCACCTCCACCCGTTGAAGAAGCTCCATCCCTCAAGGTTGGTGATGAGATTTGTACTACCGGCTTCATCATGGACACATTCTGCATCAACCGAGGAACACTCCTTGATAAATCTTCTGTTACCACACTGAAAAACCCCGAATTGCATTCGTACCATTGCCTTTTGGACTTAAGCGTCTGTATTAACTCTGGATATCAAGTCCTTGGTGAGAAAGATCCAACCACGGGTGAGTACTGCCTTGGATATCGTATCGATGATACCAGTAAGGTGTTGGCTGCCGGGAGAGCGCATGGGACGACCAAGCGCTTGCCTGGTTTCTTTTCGTGCTCCACATGTTCTGGACCAGATAACAATCCGATTGCGGGATATCGTGCTACAGTGAAGGGTACAATCAAGGAGTTGGGAGATGGATCGCAGAGTGTGTCGGGGCAGCCTCTTTTGACAAACATTCAAATGTTGGATGCTAGTGAGGAGTGTGCCACTCCTGCTCCACAGACTGTGTGTTTGGGATCACCTGATGGAGCCGCTCCTGCTCCTGGTACTCCATCAGCCGGAGAGAAGGCTCCATCTGCCGATTGCTCTAGTGTTTTCTGTACGACGACCTTGACTGATGGGTACACACTCAGTTACAAGCTGAACGAGGCGGATGGAACAGTATCGATGGAAGCGACTTATGACGGAGAGTCTTGGTTGGGTATTGCATTCAGTGAGGATGAAAGAATGGGAGGTTCTGACGGTATTCTGTGAGTTCAGATTTGCGAATGCTTCGGTTTGGTGTGAGTTTGCTTATGGCTCTCTAACTTACTCATCTTTGATCTCTTCATCATGCAGTGGAACTCCGGACGATGGTACTCCTCAAAAGTATACCTTGAATAGTCTCTAATTTCCTCTTCATTATTCATCATGCAGTGGAACTCCGGACGATGGTACTCCTCAAAAGTATACCTTGAATCAAGGTTTCATTGAAATCATGCCACCCGAGGAACAAACTCTTACCGATGCAAGCGTAGAAATAGTAGATGGAAAGACTGTGATGAAATTCACAAAGCCATTGGTTGAACCAAACCAGATCCCCATCACCGCGGGGGAAATCAATATGCTCTGGGCTAACGGAGGAGATGGTGTCACGAATATTGGATACCATGGGCAAAACAGAGCGCCTGTTAAAATTAACCTTGCAAGCGGGGCAGCTGAGGCAGTCAGTGCTCCGAATATGGGCGCATGGCTTGCTCATGGTATTTGCGCATTCATTGCATGGGGATTGCTTGCTCCAACTGCGGTCAATTCGGCAATCTATCGTTCTTTGTTCAAAGGCCCCTTGTGGTTCAAACTCCATCAATTTTTCAACGCTTCCGCCTATGCTCTCACAGTTGTCGCATTTGCTATTGCGCTCGCTTTCGTAAGCAAGGAAGGAAACCCTCATTGGTTCTCCAGCCACGCGAAAATGGGCTTGTCAATGTTTATCATTGCAAGTGTGCAAGTATTGTGGGGTGCGGTTCGTCCACACCTTCCAGATTCTGGAGATGAAAAGTCGACAATTCGCAAGGTGTGGGAGATCAAACATCGTTTAACCGGGACTGTCTTGCTCGCATGTGGATTTTGGCAAATGTCTGCGGGTATCAAATTGTTCGCAATCAAGTATAGTGGTGTTGGAAGTGTCCAGGAACAAGGCGTTACCATAGCATACTGGATTTGGATTGCAGTCGAGGTTGCACTTCTGTTGGTTGGAGGCGTGCACTTCAAGCTTCTCAAAAAGCCTGTCGAGGAGGATGACGGAAATGATGCTACAAACGCTGCTGCAGATACGGTGGAGGGTAAGCAGAAAGAGGATGCAGTCTGAAAACTGTGTAGAAGCAAGTGCTGTTGCTGTTTGATTGATGATACCATTAAATTTGGGGGACGTACTAAGTAATTATGTAATATTTTCTATTTTTCTATTATCATGTAATATATCTAATTCATCTCACCCCTACCACTAGAGAGGGTACAATGAAACTGCATCTAATACAAGGTTCCACACAATGATTGTTGGAAGGATGAGTACTGTGCCTGCGGTGACGTTGGCTGATAGGTCTTTTTCTCCTACGTTATACTGATGTCCTAGAGAGAACGATGCCATACTAATCGGTAGAGATGCTATCAGTATGGCAGCTCTACCCGCCTCATCGTTCAGCCTCATGATTTTTGCAAGCCCAAGCATAAGTAACGGAATAACTATAAGCTTGAATACCATACAGAAACAGAGTTTGAGTAGAGGAATCCTTTGGATGCTTGACGGGTAGTGTTGCCCGTGCATCCAAGAGCCCATTGCAAGTAGTGACAATGGACTCACACAGTCGCCGAGCCAACCAAGGGTGTCACCTATCCACTCCAGCCCGGCTATGCAAGTATCCGACGGACATCTCAGATATTTCCCCGCAGTCGATAAGCTGAGCACAAATCCGACGAAGAGAGCAATGAGGATTGGATTTGTGTACAATCTCTTGAATATGTCGAGCCAGAACGCTGCCCGTGACAGGCGCTTAAAGTTCACGATCGACCACCACCTTCGGTCATCGGATGATACTTCATCAGAGTGATGGGTGCTCTGATCAGAAGTGTCTGCCGCTTCCACTGTGATTACTGTACTATCTTTCATTGGAGCAGGCCCGACAGGTACAGGTTGGACAGCATGAAGGATCTCCCTTGCCCATCGCTGTTCTACAACGTGGTATTCAAAGAAGATGAGCTGTAGAGGAAGTTGAAAAATGAAAGATGACATCCCGGCCATCAAACCGTAAAGCAGGCCAAGGCTTGGCTTGCCGAAGACTGCACTGCAAATAGGCACGCCGAGGATGACAGTGCTAATCCAAGTGAAAGATAACCACAGAACAGCTACATCGCCAAGGCCATTAGCAGGTTTCTTTACTTTCCAGTTTTGAAAGAGAACTATACAAAATGCGATGAGCAATGCAATCGCTCGAAGTAGGAGAACTGGAAAATGAATTAAATGGAAATTTACAGATGAGTAGATGGACATGCAGATGCAGAGTCAGAAGAAGTAAAAGACTTCTGTGCAAATTATTCCTGCAATGAATTCCTTTTCACTTACATGCCACGATAAATGTCCAAATGTTTCTTTCGGCATAAAAGTCGATGCCTATGCCGACCCCTTTCACAATCAAGCTTGGGAGTAGAATCTTGAATACGAGTTGTACAGCTTGCGGTACGAAAAGAGCAGTTGTAAAGCCAAAGGCCTCGCTGCAAAAGCCAATGAGGATTGTTACAATGATTTGAATTAGTTCGTTCAGGACTGGTAGATATGTCCACGTCATGATGATAATGATGTATGCAATGTTTGTGATAGTGAATAGTTTATGCGCCGTTCTTTACTCACTCTACAGCTAGCCGTTTTTCTGCAGCTCGGATAGCTTTTTACTTTGGCAGAAGAAAAAGAGAAGCGAAGCGTGACGGGGTTCGCATTCAAGTCATCAATTCGGAATTCGGACAGAGTTTCAAGTGCGCGGTGATACTAGAGAAATGTAGCCCTTTTTACTTGTTCTTTAATTACATTGATGACGTCTTTACAGCGATGTCCGAGTAAGGCACTTGATAAGCCCAGCATCATCTAACACTATGTCAAAATGATGCTTTTGACCATCGGGACCTAGTACGTCCGTCCCATCAACATCCAACAGACGATGACGCTTGATTTCTTGGCCACACTTCTTGTTCACCTTTGGAAGCTTATCCTTGATTAAACACTTGATGGAATCTTTGCCGCATGCCGCACCAAAAGTAGGAGTATTTGTGTCCCAGATGCAATCTTCAGCGCAAAGCCTTGCTGCTCCTTGATAATCACGTGCGTCAACCGACCCCAAGAATTGAGATAATTTCTCTCGTGGAGATCCACGTGCAGCATAAGTTGTATGCAACAGTGCCTCGGACTTTTCAGATAGTGGAGAGCCCAAAAAGGTGTCGTATAGTTGTTGCACCTCTTTATTTTCATGACTCTTCCTGATAGTTGCGGACGAATCAATTTTATAAATGCCCTCCATCCTCTTCTTGAGAATATCTTTGTCGTCAGATTTAGGTTCTCCTCCTCCGCCAAGACACCCTCCAGGGCAGGTCATTACTTCAATCATAAGAAATTTCTTCTTCCACTCATCATTGCTGAGCAAGTCAATAGCAGATCCAATCGAGCTGACTGCGGCCACCGATCCCAGCCCTTCGATACTTGCAATTTTGACACCACGCTCAACTCCTCGAATCCCTTCATGCTCTATGGGACCATCCAATCCAAGTGCATCAGCTGCAGTTCGAAGCGCTGCTTCCAATACACCCCCACTAGCTCCGAAAATAGCTGCAGCACCGCTAGAATCACCCATTGGACTGTCGTATTTACCATCATTACTCAATGAAGCAAACGGAATGTTCCTATGACGTATCATCTTTGCAAGCTCTCGTGTAGTAATCACAGCATCGATGTCACCTCTACTACCTGGACGAACTGCTTCATCCTTCTTTGCAGTGCATGGCATGATGGATACGATGAAGGGTTCTTCCTCCGTTTCTTCAGCAATTAGTTTGGCAAGCGGTCCATTTCTCGCTATGGCGCCATGCATCTGTTGAGGAGATTTTGTGGTAGACAAATGAGGGATAAGATCAGGACGGTGTATTTCGACGTAGTTAATCCAACCTGGGCAGCATGAAGTAAAAAGAGGGAGGGCTCCTTCGCGTTTGCCTTGCACTCGTTGCAACAGCTCATTTGCCTCTTCCATGATGGTAAGATCTGCCGAAAAGTTGGTGTCAGTAACATAATCAAACCCAAGTTGTCTCAAAGCATTTATCATCCGTCCAGTTGAAATCGATCCAGGCTCCAATCCAAATTCTTCACTGATTGCCACTCGTGTAGCTGGGGCTGTTTGGACTATAGTCTTCCGTTTTCTGCCATCTAGCACCTCCAAGACACGATGCCAATCTGGCCGCTCAATAAGTGCTCCAACAGGGCAACGTAGAGTACACTGTCCACAAGATATGCACCCAGTCTCAGCGAGAGGCTTGTCAAATGCAGTTATGGGCAATACGCCACTGCCCCTCTCGGCGAAGCCAATTGCGTTAATCTTTTGAGCAGCGCAAGCCTCTACGCAAAGACCACATTCAATACACTTGTCCATATCGCGAAATATTGATGGAGACGTATGATCGTGTAGTAAATGCTCGGGATGTTCAGGAGATCCTCGTGCTTTCTTCGCAGAGGCAGGCCACATATCTTGCACTTGTTCTTCTTGCACTAAACTTTGAAGTTTGCATTGTCCTGCAGCCTCACATCGGATACAATCGTTCGGATGACGGTTTAACAAGAACTGTAAATCACGACGGCGAAATGACTTGAGTTCCTCGCTGTTTGTCATAATATCTTGCCCTTCTTGTGCGATAGTGCGACAGGCTGGTAAAGGCTTATCAGATCCATTCACATCGACCAAACACATCCGACAGACTGCTCGTGGCTCGAACTCTGGATGATAACATAACGTGGGAACATGAGATCCACTTTTATTGATTGCGTCAAGGAGGGTTGCCCCCTTTTCCACCTGGACGGCTCGACCGTCTACACGCAAGTTTATGAGGGCGTTGGCAACAGCTGCCGGGGCTTGTTGTGCGATAGCCTTGGTCATTTTGATTGCTGCGTCTTTTATTGCTGGAATTCTATTCATAGTTGCTCTTCTTGCTCCTATTTAATTGATGAATATGGTATTTTATTGTTGGAATGATTATGTTGTTATTCTTTTGCACCGATGCGGAGCCAATCACTCCCAGATCAGAGCTCGCTTCGCTTTTCGATTGTTGGAACAAACTTCTTTCTCTCACAAGACTTCCCTCCGACATCATAAGCCTGACCTGCCCAAACCTTCGGCTGGGCAAAACCATTTTTTCTCATTTT
>JALLBH010000505.1:0-18596 GCA_036940005.1 Skeletonema menzelii
TAATGGGGGATATCAGTATTGGCGATTCTCGGCGAGAGGGGCAGGTCCTCTAAAGATGATCCCAAAATGACACGCAAAACTGCGCAAAATGTAACGAGCAAGCAAGCCACAACTAACCGCCGGCCGCCGCCGCTCTTAGGCACATACATCTAATGTATACTACTAAATAAATACAGTCACCCCCTTTGATTTATTAACAGCATTGCAATAATATTTCCAGCATGTCAGGAATGCACCTGTCCAAAGAGTTCTTCGAACTCATCAAAGCCATCGGCGAATCAAAATCAAAACAAGAAGAAGATCGAATCATCGCCTCGGAAATTATCACCCTAAAAAAAAAACTCGATGGCTCTTCCGGCGGAGGAGGCGGCCTCATGATGTCGCCTGGCTCGCCCATCCCGACGATGGGGACTCCCGGCGGGAAGGGCGGGAACAATGCGCTCGGTAGTAAGAAGAAGGCGAGGGAGTTTTTGGTGCGGTTGTTGTATGTGGAAATGTTGGGGCATGATGGATCTTTTGGCTTTATCAAGGCGGTGGTGAGTCACTAAATTTATTGATATATTAGTAGCATATTTGGGGGGCATTGAAATTTTATTTGCTGGAATGAAGATGCAATTTTTAATGTGTTATTTTTCTGACAGCACTATGTGCGGTGAAGAGCAAAAAGTTGATCAAACTGACCACTTGCAAACAAAATATATCATACAATAGTATTATTGACATGATAATCAATGCCCCTGCAAGTTATTGCGTGGCACTTTAATTTTATATTCAACTTGTCGCTAATCAACAGTCATAATTTTCTCCCTCAGGAATTGGCCGCAGCTCAGTCAATTATGCACAAAAAGACCGGATACCTAATCTGCAGCTGCTGCCTCTCCCCCGATCACGAATTCAGATTCATGCTCGTCAATCAAATGCAACGTGATCTCATATCGTCCAACTTGCTCGAATGTCAGGGAGCACTTGTCGCAGTCACCAATTTAATCACACCCGATTTGGTTTCCACGGTTAGTACACAGGTCATTGGATTGCTAGATCATAATTCGGAACCTGTACGTAAAAAGGCAATTGTGGCTTTGCATCGATTGCATCAATTATCACCTGATGCTGTAACCAAGGAAGAATTGGTGGACAAACTTCGAAAAAGTCTGTGTGATCGTGATCCATCTGTCATGGGATCCACATTAAATTGTATCGAGGCCATGGCTCGTGTGGATGTTCGACCATTCAAAGACTTGGTTCCGTCATTGGTATCTGTATTGAAACAAATCTGTGAGAGGCGTCTTCCCAGTGAATACGATTACCACCGCATTCCTGCTCCGTGGATGCAAATGAAAATTGTGAGAATCCTATCTGTCATTGGAAAGAATGACTCACAGTCCAGTGAGGGGATGTATGAAGTTCTCGCCGACTGTTTGCGAAAGGCAGATGAGGCGGGGATTAATGCCTCCAATGCCATTGTGTATGAGTGCATTCGTTGTATTACGACAATTTATCCCAACCCTGTATTGTTGGATGCGGCTGGGGCGTCGATTTCGAGATTTTTGTCCTCGAGGAATCAGAATTTGAAGTATTTGGGTGTTACGGGGTTGGCTTCCATTGTTGAGAGGCATCCCAAGTGAGTATATATATGATGATTTTTATCTGCATTTGCTGAGAAGGGGTGTGTGTACCCTCTCACTTTTGCTCATCCGTCTCAACTCTCTTTGTGTTCAATACTATACTATTCTCATTTCGAACAGATATGCTGCTGATCATCAACTTGCCGTGATTGAATGCTTGGAGGATAAAGACGAGACATTGTTGAGAAAGACATTAGATCTATTGTACCGTATGACAAACCCTGTCAATGTTGAGTTCATTACAGATCGCCTCCTTCACTTCTTGCGTGGGTCGACCGATCCCTACATGAAGAAGGATCTTACTGGCAAGATTTGTACCATTGCCGAGCGATACGCACCCAACAATGCTTGGTATGTCCGTACCATTACAGAACTTTTTAAGATCGGGGGAGATATGGTGGACCCTGCAGTTGCTACAAATCTTATGTCGTTGATTGCCGAGGGGACTGGGAATGAAGATGACGATGAGGAGGCAGATATGGTGTTGAGAAAACAAGCGGTGGAACTCTACGTTAGTATTCTTGGTAACCCTCCCAACCGCATGTCTCGTGTGCTCGTGGAAACACTTGCATGGGTTCTTGGTGAATATGGTTATCTCAGTTCTAACATGACTCTTGATGCCATTATTGATAGCATGTGCACACTTCTCGAATCGGGTAATATAGCCAAGATTGGTGGAGGAGCTGCAACGACTCGCCGTTTGGTTTTATCTGCCGTTATGAAAATGGTTGCACAGTATGGAAGTTGTCCCGCTTCCGCAGCAAAATGTATTGATGATTACACCAAAAGTCAGGACCCGGACACGCAGAGGCGCTGTTTGGAGTTCATGGCAATGTTGACTACGGCCCCCTACCTACTGGGCGAAGTTTTCCCCGTAGATGCAAGCTTGGAAGACGTCGAAGTGGACGTTAACTTGAGCTTTTTGAATGGGCTTGTCTCGGAGGCTGTTTCGAATGGGGCAAGACCCTACCAAAAGCCTGATGATGATGACGACGAC
This sequence comes from Skeletonema menzelii, assembly GCA_036940005.1. Classification (NCBI taxonomy): domain Eukaryota; phylum Bacillariophyta; class Thalassiosirophyceae; order Thalassiosirales; family Thalassiosiraceae; genus Skeletonema; species Skeletonema menzelii. The sequence goes on from JALLBH010000505.1 coordinate 2,623, forward strand.
GATGATGTTTATGGAGGAGGCGCTGCAGCATCTGGAGCGAGTGCATTCAAGATGACTCCTTACGAAAAGCCGTCAGAGAAAACGTTTGGTCAGGGACAGATGCATGGACTTGGAAGTACGTCGATGGGTCCAGCGGGTGCTGCCAACGTGGCCCTGCCACCCGGAGGAGCCATGAACGCACCTGGTGGTGGTGTCACTCCAGTGGCTGCGGCTCAACCAGCAACTGATGGGTTGACGCTTCGCAGTACTGCCAACGTTTGGGGCAAAAAGCCAGCGGCTGCTCCCGCCCCAATGGCACCTGCGACAAATTCATTCGCAACAAGCACAAACAGCTTTGCCAATTCGAGCACCATCAATTCTCCAACTTCAAGCAGTGGTTATGGCGGTTCCTCCGGTGGCTATGGTGGATCCAGCAGCTATGGTGGATACGGTCAGCCAGCTGCGGCACCCGCCGCACCTGAGAAAACAGCAGAGCAGATCCAAAAGGAGAAAATGGCAGCAGCCTTGTTTGGTGGAATTTCAGCTACTCAGCCGCCTCCGCCTCCACCTGCAGCAACACCCGTCATTGCCACCCCGCAAGGGCAATGGGGAGCAAAGCCCACTGCTCCTGCTCCTCCCACTCAAATCACACCTGCTGCACCTGTTCCTGCTCCCGCTCCCGTTGTAGCAGCGGCACCTGCGCCTGAGGTTGACTTGCTTGGATTCGATGCTCCTGCGACAACAACGACTACTTCTTCTGTCGACATGTTAGCTCCTACACTAATGATGGACGAACCTGTCGCTCCTGCTCCAGTGGCGCCACCAGCGCCCGAACCCGCAGCCCCACCACCTCCTCCAGCTGCCCCTGTTGATCCATTTGCCGATGCTGGTCTGTTGGATGGTGTTACACAGACTTCTCTTCCATCCTTTGCTCTCGATTCTGCCAAGTTTGAATTTGGAGGGAGCCCAATTACTCCTCTTGCAATTAACACGCCGCAGTTCGGTGAACGTTGGGGCTCTTGCCCGTCCACTCATCCAATCAGCGTTCCATCGTCAGCAAATGTGAACACATTGTCAAAGTTCATGGCCCTCTGCGAAAAAGCAGGACTGCATAAGGTAGAAGAGATCATGGCTACAAATGAAGGAATCGCTGCCTGTATGGCTGGCGGTGGATCGGCTGTGGCCTTGGTTCATGGTAAGATTTCTCCTCTGGGTGGCGGAACTGCTCGCGTAGATGTTACGGTAAAGAGTACTGATCCAAGTCTTTCGCAGGGATTGAGCCTCTATTTACAAAACATGATTCGATAAGTATAAGTTGTGGAGGAGTTTGCTCTCTTTCTCTCCGGCGATTTCAATGGAAACTTAAAGCCGAAAGTAATATTAATCTTCCTAGTTATTTACTCACTTTCTATCTGAGGCTGAGGGCGTGCGCAGGAGTTAGCAATCTTCTGTACTTAGAGGTAGAGAATACTTATTTAGAACAAGTGTCATAAAAGATACTAATGTTTTTCTGATCCACGATAACACCAGTAGACTTCATCGCAGTATGATTTATGCACCAATCATGTATTCGTGAAATAATTCTCAACAATGCAAGTGCAAGTAGCAAGGGAGTTTGCTTGCTTTGGCTTTGGTGCCGATCAGCGTCCTTTTCAGAAGAAAGAAGTAACCGCCTATGTACGTAGGACCTTGGTATCTTCGTTTCATCACCCAATGCGGCGATTCACCACTACACTGCACTCACCACCATGACCATGGGCATGTTGTTGTGACTCTTCACAGGGACAAAATCTAATGTTTTACTTTCTACAGTACCTGTTATCATCGTGAATAGTGCAAGATTGAGCAGCAGTAGGAGCAGGACAATGATGTCTTCTCCATCGTTGGCCGCGGCGGTAGATTCAACAAACAACGTCAACGATCCCGGCCATCAGACCAGCGACGTCGAAACATTGCAGCGCAGAAGCAGTGGTCATTCAATCGTCCCAGCTTTCGGCTGCAGCAAAAGAGCTTATCATCAGGGACACGAACAAGCTATTACAGGTACAGAACTTTTGACACATGATGATGAAGAGGTAAAGAAACGTGCTCTTCCATCTGAGGATTCAACTTCAATTGGCAGCGACGTTGACAAGAAGATGGAAAAACAAATTTGCCCAAGCTCGTTCATCATTGATTTAACAGATGTTCCACCACAGCCACCAATTCTCAAAAGTGCCAGCCAAATTAAAGGGGGGTCTTCAAAGTATAGTGGTGTAGCTTTCAACAAGTCGTTGAATAAGTGGATGGCGCTAATCATGATTGATGGAAAGAATCGGCTTATTGGTGCGTATGATAGTGAGGATGAAGCGGCTGTGGATTACGCTCGTGCATTACACAAGTATAATGGTCGATTGGGACAAACAAGAGTAACACCTGAGAAGCCTACCATGCTCAGTCCCTCGACTGTGCATTTGGGAAGTACCCCTTCGTTGTTGCCGCCGCCATTTAACCATTCTTCTAATGCTTCTGACATGGTCTCGGCAACTAGAAAGATCCTCAAGAAGCCCAAGCGCCCCTTGACTGCCTACCACATCTACTTCCAGATTGAGCGTGAGTTTATCATTCAGACCATGGCAGATGAGGATGACGACAAGTCTATCCACGAGGGCAAGATCTTCTTCCATGGTGTACCCGAACGCTACAAAGCCACTAAGCTCTCTCCCGATTGGTACTTTGCACCTGGAAAGCGAGCAAAGCGTAAGCATCGCAAGAAGCATGGCAAGATTGGCTTCCACGAGCTTTCTCGTGTCATCTCCTCTCGCTGGGCCACGCTAGAGGAAACTAATCCTGACGTCAGGCAGTTTGTCACCAAGCTCGCAAATCAAGTAAATGAAGAGTACAAACGCGAATTGAAGGAGTATAGAGAGAATCTCACCAAGAACATGATTGCCCCTACAGTCATTTCCAAGATTAGTGGCAGCATGACACAGCAGCCAGCCCCTCGGACACACCAGCAAGTTGCAGGAATGATGCCATGGCAACAAAAAATGATGGAGTTACAACAAACGCATCCAAGCACCTCTTCATTTCCCTTCCACGTTGCCAACCAACCCAATGAGGACAGGTTCTTAAAGGAACCCCCTGTACAACCCAATCAAGAGGTCAATCACAATCAACTTCAAAATGAATATGCCGCAGCCCAAAGATGACTTTGACTATTGCATCACACAAATTGACAACAACACTGAGCAGCATCCTCGGGGATACTTTGATTATAACGGAGTCGATCCATAGTGAATGTGTATGTAGTTTGCGGCAAAATATGCTAGAATAAGGTACATCTGGTGTATAAGCAAAGATCAAAATCATGCAATTTGTAGCAGAATAATAGCAAATCCAATCTAGATCTTTACCAATTATCATGTATACTGCATTTCGATAGGATGCCTTTCCACCTCAATAGGGTATCACGTCCATACTTTTTGATTCTTCTGCGATGAAGATAACAACAACTCTGCTGTTCCACTTTTGTAGGAGTCTCTGTTTTCCTGACTAGCGGTGAAAACGTGAAGGAATTTGACGATACACAAAACTCAAACTCCATGACCATGACACAAGTAAGTAGCGGCCCCAATCTAATGAATACACAAGAAGATAACGAAATGACAGCAATAGAGAACGAGCAGGCCCCACCGTCATCTGCCGAAGAGGCCGCTGCCCTTTTAGGCGCTGCCATTTCCTTCGATGCAACAAGCTACAGCAGTTCGTCCTCTTCCCCAGCTCCTTCCTCGCCCACCGCCGCCGCCAATGGCAATCCGCCGCAGGGCATGCACTCCATCTTCACAGTGCAGACTCCCGCGCCCAATCAAATTCTATTCATTCGCCTCATCAATCTCCGTGCCTGGCTCCGTTGGCATGCAGGAATCGACAGCGAATTGGGCATCAGCTTCCCGCCGCACATAAAGCCGCCCAAAAAGGATGAACAGTCACCATTCCAAGCAGCTCGCAGCATCCTTGCCGTATTGCAGAAATTACTTGAAATATCTTCGGCTCTCGCTGCCGAGGGAGGATTTGGTGCACATGGCGATGATGGTGGCATGTCAACAATAGCTGTGGCCATGTCACCCAAATTAAGTGTCGGCAAAAAGTCATTTGTCTCGACTTCTTCATCTTCTTCCGCTAACAAGCAAGGGGGCAATAACAATCAACAACAACACAAACCTCTGCCACCATTACTGTCCACGCCTCTCCGCCACGCATGGGTCGAATGCACCGCCCTCTGCCTTTCCTTGGGATCCAACCTTCCCGGAAATTTACGCACCGATGCTCACTCACTAATCACCAAAATGATGGAAATCTCCAATTGGAATCCCCGCTCAAAAATGGCATCGGGAGGTGTTCGACTCTCCGCTCTCATGGTACTGGGTAAAATGTGTATTTTGGACGATGTGAACTTGGCCAAGCGTGTTTCTCCCTATGCTCATGAGATATTGACATGTTGTCACAAGGGACTGTTAAGTGGGGGAGCAGGTGAGCCAGGACATCGTGTTGAATGTGTCAGTACTGCTTGGAAATTGGCGGTGGCTTGTCGTCGTTCTCATGAGGCAAATCGATTCATGCATGGTGGTGATGGTGGTGGTTATGATTCAACAGTATCATTTCTAGCCACGGGGGCAATGGAAGACAAAGCAGTAATGGAAGCAATCAAATTCATCAAGAGGGCGACGGCAGATAAATATCCAGAGGTACGAATGGGTGCTGCGGTATTTGCAGGGATGATGGCACCAATGTTGATTCGGAACATTCGAAGTACTACTGCCAGCAATATGAGGGGGAAAGATGCAGGTAGTGGGGGTGGTGGTGAGGGGGGAGCAGCAGCATCTGCACCACTCGTTTGGTTAGAGGAAGTAACGCAGGTGGCCATGCGAAATATCGATGATGAGTCGGCAGGTGTGGCTACTGCATGGGCTACTTGCCTCGCTAGATGTCTCTGTGTCTCATCTGAATATGGACAGGGCATACGTGCGGCACAGTCGGAGGATGAGGCGTCAAGACGTAGTGCCGATGTAGATCATGAGGCTGTCATGACGACGAATAACAACAACAACAATCTTGATCTTGCCTCCAAGTTCAAGGCGTTGCGTGGAGCAAGTACGACAAGTGCAACGATGGCATCGTTCTCTGTTCCATCTGCCATTGCCTTTTTGGTCACACAATTTGTCAAATGTGGAGGGGAGGCAACATCGAATAAATGTGGTGGGACTTATTCCATCGGTGGACGAGCAAGTCGTATCGGATATGCGGATGCACTTACCGAATACTTGCGGTTGCAATCTTCGCGGGGTGAGTTTCAGTTAGTCGATGCATTGAGTCCCGTAATTGAAATGGTCGGTGCCTCCTTTGAAAAACAAGTGCAGCAGGGAGAAAGAGCCTCCGGGGGAAGTCGGGATGACGCTGCTGACTTTTACGCTCCATCTTCACCTCGTTCCTCTCCCGAGAAGAAGCCACCACCTTCGATATCCTCTGCCTTTTTGTCGGCGAGGGCATCCAGGACTCGATCATCGGCGGATTCGAGTATTGGGAGGCTGTTGGCGTCCAATGTTGTACGGAAGGGAATCACAGAAAATGTGTCGGAATCGATTCAGTTGACAATATTACGTGATTTGGCCAATATGTGTCGATCGTCAGTGGGTCATACCTCACCTGACGGCGGTACAGATTCGAGGAGGTCTGTGGGTGATGAAAAGGGAAAACATATGAATCGCCATCAGTTACAAGTGGCCCTTATTGAAATGTCTCATATTGTAGTCGCTGTCGGCGAGGCTGGTGCATCATCACTTGAGGATTTACACCCAATTCTACAAGACTGCTTATCCCATTCCGACCATGGTGTCCGTCATGAGGCTGCTGCTGTTTACGCCGCTATCGCACAAGCTTTCCCATCGGAGGGACGAAAATTTGTAATTGAAAGTTTGAGTGGATTCAGCGCCAACTTGGATGCAATTCATAGCCTATCGTTCAGAATTGCATCTTCTTCTCCCACGCCTGCACCAAGAAAGCGTTTTGGTCGGTCTCGATCAAATACCAGTGAGAATACCAGTGTCATTACTCCGGCGGATGAATTACTGCGTCACCAAGCTACACTCCACGGGAATGCACTAGCCGTGTCGATGCTCATGCACGAGTTTCCGCATTGTCATGGGGGAGTTGCGACTGCTATCGTTTGCAAAACATTCGAGGTTGCAACGAAGCTGCTACAGTGCCAGTTTGATGAAAAATTAACAAATGCCAATCCCACTGCTGCATGCACTTGCGTGCGGGCGGGATACTGTCTCTTGTCGGGGGCCCTGACGATGGGAATTGACGCCATTATTCCGCACGTGTCAACAATTTTTTCATTTTGGCAGGGCTCAAGCATGGCTGTGCTTCCCGGTGTGTCAAAGTTATCGACGTCACATGATTTAATGTGCATGGAAGCGATGCTATCATCAGTCGTTTGCTTCTTGAAATTCTGTCCCACCTTGCTACTTGCAGTACCTGACGCATTGACACGGTTGACTGCCATTCTTGAGAAAATATTCCCCTTAATTTCAAGTGGTGGAAGATTTGAGAGTGAGAAGAATACGGCCGTGGGTAAATCGAGGTTGTCAAGCGCGAGAGCTTCCGTTATGGAAGCGTATTCTTGGTTGCCTCCTGGGTCATTCCCGATGAGCGCTGATCGAATCTTTTCGTTTGCTGTTGCTCAGATCCAAGAGTTGACTGAAAATGACGTGTTGTGTTCAATACTCGATGCACTTGTCAGTAGGGAAGATAAGCTGATCGATGCCCACTCTGTTGAACGTGCAGTAAACCCGGGACAAATCGGTGGGTCTGTTACTTTGGATAACAATATCTCGCTCCGCTCATCCGATGTAGTTCATCATAATGAGAGAGAAGCAATTTTGCATCTTTTGGCATGGAGAAAAAAGTTGCGAACGCGAATGCAAGGCGATGACTCTTGTTTGAGTCCAATTCTTGGAGCTTATTTGCGGGAGGGGGATGAAAAATGCAGTCCAACGCCTCTCCATGAAGTTGGGAGGTGGCGTGAGCCATTGGATCCGATTGGAACATCAAAAGTAAGACTCTTGGACTGTTGTATTCACGTATTCGCTGCCACATTCGGTCTTCAAGACGGTCAAACACAAGCGGAGGCTTTACAAATGCTAGAATCCATGTACAATGTGGCGACACAACCAGAAAAGACAACGAATAGGTTCAATGTTAGTTCGTCACTCATCGCCGAAAGCCAGGGTAAATTGAAGTCTTCCGAAGAAGATGTGCCCTCCACGAATCTGACCGCGGCCGTTCTAGCTTGTCTGCAGGCTCTTCCCCTGTATGAAGCTACCCATGACACTCTAATTGGAGTAGGGCCTCCTTGGATGGTTCGTGCTACGGACCTCCTGCTTCGCCTTCTTCCCACCCCATCTGACATCATACGACGCGGGGCCGCTGAGGGCCTCGCTCTCCTTGCAACTCTTGGCGTAAGCGAGGATGCAAACACATTGCAAAGCACCATCCTCCATTCACTTGATGAGGTGATGACGGGAACCATCCCAGGTAATTCCAAAATGCAAGAGCTGGAGATGCTTTCTTATGCCAGAGCAGGTTCACTCTTAACTTTGGCGTGTATTCAAAGGGCGGCAATGCGCATGGCACGAACTGAAAACGAACGTGCCGAATCGAGGTCTGTTGCGTCGCCTAGGTCTAAGGGGACAGAAAGCAATAGCCCTCCTGTCATGATCATGATGACAAGGCTGCTGCCATCTCTTGCCACCCAAAATTTTGAGAGTGACTCCCTTTTATCGAGAGCTTATGCGCTCCATTCGTTTGGTATTTTGATCTCAAATTCATTATCAAAAGGGGAGCTTTCTAGCAGCCAGATTCAAATTGTATGGAAAGCTGTCGAGGCGGTTGAGACAAGTTTCCTGAGCGCATGGAGTGCGGTTAGTTCTGATATTAGCAAGGGAAGGGAGCGTGAGAAGTTTGCTGCTGAACCGACAAGTAAGTTTGTGCAACTATGTCTCTACTTATTTATGTTCATCAATTATTAACCTTTTTTCTGCCACAATTATTTTTGACTACGTTTCAAAAGTCCTTGGTGTCATTCTTCGAGTGATGACTACTCTACTTACATGGCTCGAGTCTTTACAAAGCTTGGACAAATGGATTGCGAGTCGTTTCGCATGCTATGCTTCAACAATATTGGAACACTGCAGCCATCCTGTCGTTCGTTTTGAAGGATCTGTCTTCTTTGAGCGATTGAGTAAACACAAAGGCCTGATCGAGCCAAGCTGCTGTTGTGCTGTCAACACTGATAATGCAGCCACAGTGGCGATGCCATTCTTACTCTCTGCACTTAAGACTCCCATTGCGAAAGTAGTAGCTGAGGGAAATGCCGATTTCAGAGGCTGTCACGGCCCTATTGACGTTCAAAGATCAGCTGTGATGTGTTTGAAAAGAGTGTTTACGTCGGAAAATAATTTGGGAGATTTGATTGACGTAGGAAAGAGTGTTCTCGAATTCCTCCACGACAGATCCGGTCGTCGCCGCTTTGAGCATTTCAGTGACTTCAGGTCGTTAGCACTGTCTCGTTCAGTGGTAAACGACTTCGAGGATGGCCAGTCGATTGAGGCGGAGACGGTTGCATTAATGCAGGCCATTTTGGCAGTTCAGCTTGGAAGTGAGGATTTTGCGGAAAAGACACATCGTTGTCTCCAGTGGTTGCTCTTCTCCGTATCTTTAATTTCGGGCGATTCGCTGAAACCTGGACAGGACGAGCCAGAGATACAAACGTCTATTGCTGGGCTCATCGAAAGAACACGGTATGTTGCACGCTCTAATGCTTCACCAGTTGTAAAAGTATCAAATCCACCTCGATGGCAGTTGAAATGTGTTGCTTCCAATATCGCATCTTTGACGATGGCGTCTCTTTTGGAAATGAAGGAGAATCCTTCTATTTTCAACGTCCAGTCCGCACGGGCACGGTGTATGGAAATGCTTCAGAAGGATCATGGTGTCAGCCTCCATTCCTTCCCATCTTTGCATCTCGAAGAGCTTGTAACGACAGCTTGTATTGCATCCGCAGCGACGTCGAATAATTCAGAGTTGCCATCAGTGCAGGCTTCTGGCTTGAGGTTTCTGATTACCGTCCTCAAAGCATTCGGAGAGGAATTAGATGCTTCGACAAATGATGGTACCACGGTTCTTGAACAATATTCTTCTCAAATAATATCAGCAGTGCGGCATGCATTGAACGCTGAGAGTTTGTTGGAAGAGTCTGTTGCAAGTTCGGGATTCCATCGACTTTTCGCAGCAGGTTGCGAAGCATTATTTGTTATGATGAAAGGAGGATTTGTTTCAGAACCAGTCGTGATACGACGACTTTTACAGCCGATTCTATTGGCATCGGAAGACGTCCCATTTGCTGCATTCGGTGGCAAAGATGAGAAATTGTTAATGAAGTCAAACCATGTCACTGATGACACTCGTTCTTTCCCCATGTTCCGGCTTTCTAAGTTGTGCTTTGCTGCTCGATTGTCGATGATGATCGAAGTTGGAGATATGAATCAGTCTGCTGTTTCTGTAATCAATCGTGAACTCGAGAAGGATGATGAGGTTGGTAGAGCGATTCACAGTGCCGCCGCTGCAATTGATGGCTTCTTGTTGAGTAGAGCAAGCTCAGAGCATTCTAGAGTTAGGTTCCCCTCCACTGGCTTGACATATGCGAACCTTACCGACGTGGATGAATTGATTCTGGATGAATTGGTTGAAAATTGGCCCGTGCTCGCTACAAGTTCAGTGGTTTCAATACTAAAAGCGATCAAAGATGTTCCAGAGGAAAACGAGCAAAAAGAGTCTCTAGAGTTGTGGCTTTCAAAGTTGCTACCTATCATTTTGATTGGGCTTCGTGGCACCTTGTCTGAGTTCAAACCTGGCCAGAGCGGGGCGTCCACTTCAGAGACAGCTGCTCTATTTATTTGTGCTCTGCGCCTGATGGTCGGAAGTGGCACTTCCGTGGAATTCTGCTCAGATGAGTTTGGTGATGTCATTTCAATGTTGACCGATTCCGTTCTCTTCCAACTCTTAGGACTGTCTGATTCTGCTGATGGTAACGGAAGAAGTGTAATGCTCCCACATTTCGTCTTTGAAGATTGTGCAATCCTCATGCATCAGGCGTGTGGGTTTATCGAGGATCTCTGCAAAAATTCTGACGCTGCCGCCGCGGATTTGGCGTTGCTTTCTCATTCGGTCATGAAGCCATTGGTGGCGCTGCAGGAAAAGCAGATCAAGCTGCACGCCAACTACTCTATCATATTGTCTTCGTGTATTCGGTCAAGTATCATCTTACTTTTCTGTCAAAGAGAAGAAGATCGAATGCAATTAGAGAAGGCCTTGGTGCAGCTATCCTTGTCAACTCTAAAAGAAATGTCTGCTCATCCCGAGCTGAACAAGGAGCTGAAAGATCCGTGCTTGTCGTTGCTACGATCTTGTTCGAGTGATTCTTCTCTCAAAGATGGAGAATGGGGAGAAATTGCCACCTACTGTGTGTCGAATGAATTGTGGGACGCTTGGGCTATTATCTGCGCTTCTCTCCCCCCCGGCATTGGAATAAAGAGCAGCATAAACGCCATGAAAGGAGCCCTGGGAGATCTGGACAATGCATCTCGACACTTTGGTGCTATCGTTGCTTTGCGTGTAGCGTTACATTCTGCCGGTACAGAAGATACCTCGGTTTCTTTCGTTTTGCATCATGTCGGTTTTGAAGTGTTCCAATTGTTTAGGGCTTACAGCTTAAGACTTGCACCGGTTCAAAGCTTCGATGAAAACCGTGTCAATGTGTGTGCTGAGGCGGTCAAAATGAATATGATAGCGTTCCAGTATCTCAGCACGACACCGGGAGAAGGAGAGACCTCTTCGTCTTTTCTCTTGACACTGTTTCAAGTTCTTGTAGAAAGTGTCTCGTTCAATGGGTTGCCTGGGAACTTGTTGGGCACGAGGAATGCCGGTGCGGATGAAAATATTGGCAGAATGTGCGCGCAGGTGTTCGTCCATGTTGTCCGCTCGAATCCTCTAGTGTTCAAATCAACCATTACAACCATGGCTGCGGAAAGTAGGACCGTCTTGGAAAATGCAGTACGAGCTGACATGAGTGGATATGCCGCTCCAAAGAGAGAGAAGAAGAAGCTTAGTCTGAAGGGTTTCAGATGAGAAGAAAAATGAGTGGGAAATTGGGAAGGGTAGGGGTACGGTAACGGTGCTTTTGCTTCTGATCTGTTGTGAAAGTAATTTAGGATGTTTTTGTTTGGATCTTGTCTTCATCTCAAGAAGTGACCCCATAATCTAAAACTTGATCATTGAAATGAAAATAACTACTTTAAATTTGAGTGAAAGAATAATAAAAGACAAAGTTAATCTACATCCCGAAGCGCTAAGAGCAAGTAGAACCCTCCCCAGCCAAGAAGAAGTATGTATTGTGGGTTCAAAAAGAAGGTGCGTACCAACGATACTTGGAAACAAAAAAGAAGAAAGCACCCTCCGTGGGGATCGAACCCACGACCACACGATGCCTGCCCAATAATCCGATGGTGGAAATTGGGGTAAGAGTCGTGCGCTCTACCGACTGAGCTAGGAAGGCTAAGCGATGATCAAGCGATCATCAGAGATCTTTCGCTAACTCGCTGAAGGCAGTGGGCCGAAGTTACAATTATAAAGTTAACCAAATAAACAACATCTTGCTTCCAAGGTGAGCGTGGTGGAAAGTAGGAACACCAACTTCGAACTCCACATAAAATCACGAGGCAAGCCATGCACTTCGACACCATCAGAACCATATAAACAACCGTAGAGAGGAAGCTTGCTCTAGACAAACTCACTGACAGTGATTTCACTTAAGATCTCGCCATTCAGGACGAGGTGTATGCCATTGCAGTTAAGACAAATTTCTTAGTCATCGATGAAAAACCAAATCGTAAGATCTTCGTCCAAGGCTGTGGAAACATCGGATGGGTGCATTGTGAAATATATTCCTTATGTTCATCTCTTTAACACTCTCTTTAAAATCCATCTCGTCCTAGACTTAAAAATAATTAGCACATCGTTTCCAACCCCAATGAATCAAATCATAAAAGAGAAAAGACTACTTATGAAACCCCCGAAGCAGCTGCATTCAATCTTGCCGCCTTAGCAGATGTGTTCGCAGCAGTTTGGGCTTTGCCGCCTTGACTGCAGCAAAGGCAGCTATGGCGGCTTCCTTTGCAGCTGAAACAATACACTTTAGGAAACAATTGAATCGACATCAAAGTTCGTGTCACATGAATACTGGTCAAGGAATTCATGAAGTGGGGCCAGATTGACTGACACAGCGTCTTCTTCTTTGTCGCAAGCTCCTCTGTCGGGAATTAGTAATCTCCCGGCCATGCCGAACGTCGGATTGGATAGAGCAGAGCGTCTTGGATGTCTTCGCCATGATTATTGGAGAGACGTCACTAGTTTTGCTGTCAGAGTCAAGCAAGATATAGTTGCCCAGAGAGCTGTCGTCATCAGAGCAGCAACATCGAGGGTGGCCGGTGCGGCCACGGCAATCGAACATTTGGCTGTTGCATTGTTATTATGGGAGGAATGTTGTGCAGATAGTAGGTAGGCAGCGATTTGCCAAGGTGTTGCTTTGTGCGTTGGGGAGGCAGCCAGCTCGGCTCGGGCCGAGACGCGTGTCGCCTTTAGTCTATCAGTCGTTTCACTCAGTTTTTCATATATTATGCTTCATAAAATAATTGAAACGAGTCCAGACGCTCTCTATTGGGCGAATGATTGTGACGTGAATCCTTTATGTCTCAATTCCTCCCCTTGTCGCTTGTCGGATGCAGAGCTCCAAAAGTACCATGGCGAGATTCTTTGGATTCTACGGAAACGAATCTACCAGCTGCCAGGTTTGGACATCAGATTTAGCACAGCTTCACCAGCTTTTGGTACTTATGTTTGCTACCCATCTGCCATCTGCTGTAGATATTGCGACAAAAATGCACTGCATGCAAAAGGAGGAGTAGAGACAGATGTGAAGACTGTCAAAATGAATCTTCCCTTCTATTCATTCTTTCGGAAGGAGGGTAGCAAAAGCAGCAAATCCGTGTGGAGTTGTGGTCGAAAAGTATCATAAAACGATATTAAGCACTGCACACTCTTGATCCGTTTCCATTCTATCACCATGAAGCTCTACATCGCCGCATCTATCATTGGAACAAGCGCAACATTCGTTGCTGCACAGCACGCTAACCATCAGAAGCACTATCTAGTTGGTTTGCTCAAGTAAGTGTTTTGTTTGTGATGCACTCTCTGATTTCGAACACTCGATAGAGAATAATATCTTATTGTGTTCTTATTCTACGCGCAGTTACCCAAACTCGTTCATCCCGGAGGAACTGAAGAATCACACGTCCGGCACAGCTATCCCAAAGGGGGATGCGATGTGGAGCGAGAGCAATTTTGCTCCATTCACATATGTTCCTGGCGTTGGCTTCTCCGATATGGAAGCCTACTACGATGACGAAGGAAATAAGGTTAACGGGGAGTTCTTCTGTTTGACCGACAATGGATTTGGTAGCTCTGAGTAAGTATCTTTCGGAACTATCACAGTCAATTCTGTGCTCTATATTTAGTCACTTTTGTCTAGATGTTTAACTGTACTCACATCATCTCCTTCTCCATCATTTACTTGAAGCAACTCCGCCGACTACGCACTCAACATTCAACACCTCAAGATCCAAAAGCCATTCACCTTTCGTCATGCCGAGACAACCTTCGAGAAGTACACTGAAGCTGAAAACCTTGGTACTGCAATTCTTCACGATCCTGATGGTTACATCAAGTGGGAAAACGGTGCTGATATTCAAGTGGCTTACGCGGTACCGGATGCCACCTGGGATGATTACAAAGCTAAAAGAGTTCTTACCGGACGTGACTTTGACGTTGAAGGTCTTGCAGGTAAGAGTTCGTTGTTTGTAATGAGTCCTGTTGATTGATTGTTGTTGAGATGACACACATTATGAACCTTACAATACCTAATCAATCTTCTATTGAATCATTGCGCAGTCATCAACAACCAGTGTGCGGTAGTTGGCGACGAGCTCATGCCCGCCATCTTTATGGTCAACCCTACCACTGGGGTCGTGCTCTCAGCCTTCGTTAGAACACCTGACATTGATTCCAATGGAAACCTCATCGCTGACAAGTTTTTGAGCACTAGAAGTGATAAAGTTCATTGCTCTATTGCCGATCTGGAAGCCAATGCTTGCTCCTCCGTTGCTAGCGAAGTCGTTGACGCATCTGATTACCGCAAACACGACAAGTCTGGTGGATACGAGGGCTTCTCAATCCTGGAAGATGGAACTATTGCAGCTTTTCTCGAGAAGAATTCAGGCGATTCTACATTGAGCGTGAGTTAGGAAAGGATTGTTTTGATCGTCGAAGTTTTTTATTGATACCTAACGATAACGAGTCTGTGTTTGCACATTGTTTCATAGGACGAGCCCGGAGTCCGTGTGTACCACGTCAAACCAGGAGATTGCTCCTCAGGATCTGCCCCAACCTTTGAAAAGTTTATGGGCTTCTATCCATTCGAGATCGGAGCTGGAAACATTGCAGATGTATCAGCGATTCCCGGATCATCACGCTTCGTTGCTGTGATTGAAAGAAATGGATTCCCCTCTGGCCACATGTGGCCAGGAGCGGGTAACCCGGCCAACAACTTGTGCGTTGTTGACTTGCTTGATGTGGACGAGAACATGGTAATGAAGAACAAGAAGTGTATTTTGAATTACCATGATATCGATGATCCTTGGGATGTTGACGGGAATGGCATCTTTAAATACGGACATACTCAAGTCACAAATGAAGCTCTTATCATTGTTGATGATTACTGTAAGTCAAACGCCATAATGCCGTGTATGATTGTATGTATTGTCTTTCGTCACAAAAACTCACAGCCTGCTTCTCCTCTTAGGCTTGGTTGCTGGCACAGATACAAATTATCCATGGACGAATCAGTTCGGAATTGATGTTGCTTCTCAGTACTTTCAAGAAGTCGATGATGCACGATTCATGGTAGTATGCTTTGTGGAGCCAATCTTCAACGCTGAGCACCCATTCCTCAAGAATTTTGGAGCCAAACCAAGCCAAATGCCTGTTACCGAAGTTGACGAACCAGCAGTTGCTCGTGGCGCAGATAATTCTCGTGCTTTGATGGCTTCTGTTTACACCACTCACAGTACTCTTGCTTTCTTCGGAGGGCTGATCTTGGCCGTGGGTGGATTTGTTTTGGCTGCCTAGAGAGAGAATCTTAAGATTATGCAGATTGGGTGTGCATGTGTAAAGTGTTCGTAAGCTTGGGTCTAATATACTCGTTTAAGAATTTAGTTGTTCTGTCAAGTCCAGTCAACCTCTCTAGAGTTCCTCCTCATGTACTGTTGAGATGAGAACTCCAATATCTTGCCGTGCTCAGACCAGCGGCGGTCGCCGTGCTCAGACCAGCGGCGGTCGCCGTGCTCAAACCGGCAATTCCACTATCATCGGAAGATTAGAGATGTGTGCGTTGTCGCCGCCCGCCGCTGCAGAAGATAGAGACATTATTGTTACAGCAGATAATTGCCTATTATTTGATGATGATGATGATGATGGGATAGCAGCTCCCGCGTACACAGAGAGAAGCTTTCACAGAGAGAAGCGGCCTCACCAGCCGAACAGCTGAGTGAGCGCTGGGTCAAGGAAGGCTTTTCTTCTTTCTCGCAATTTCGAACGGGTTTTTGGTGTTCAGGCCAAATCTCCGAAATCGTCAACTTTTGCTTTTGCTTCGCCCCCAAAAACATCAATCATGCCGATCCGCTACGCACCACCAGCTCTTTCGCAGCCATTCAATCATGCCGACAGACAGCATCATAAGGAGCTCTCGCAGCCACTCATTCAATCATGGATGGCAGAATTGC